>QJNZ01000350.1:0-91701 GCA_004155055.1 Monosporascus sp. CRB-8-3
GGGGGGGGATATGGCAGGGGGATGCTTATGGACGGCGGACTCCATATAAAAGTTATACGAACCTTTGAGGGCGTATTGGTAACGGGTGTGTATTAAGAAGAAACGTCGTTTGCCACGGGACGTTATCCAGAAAAATCCAAAATGGAATGGGTGGGACGGGCCGTAGAGAGTGTGGAAGGGCTCCAAAAAAAGGTTATTGAAGGGGTTGTATTATAGGTAGCTGTTAGGGTGCTTAAGTACCAAGTATATTCGCACTACGCTTTAGTTACATGCAGTAGAAAATAACTCCCTAGGAAAACTTGGATTATTAAAATGCGGACACTAAACAGAGCTGTTACTGTAGAGCAGTTACGGTCGTAGCAACTGATTGAGGGTAAAGTTGAGATTCAAGAATGGATCCGTGGCCAGAAATAGACGCAGATGGGTGGTTTTCGTTACCCTGGCACCCTCCCGGCAAGTGGTAGAGAACGTACTGCGTGACTGAAAAGTGGGTTAAGTGGAGGGTTAAGGAGCCCAGAGCCCTTATTTCTTAGGTTTCGACAAGAGATGCATAGAGATCTAATAACTCCGATTTGATATAAGCCTTGTCGATGAAGTCTGGCAGTTTTTTATTTGAAAGATCGTTATAGTCCTTATCCCCAAGAATTATCCTTCTGTCAATTTAAGGATAGTAACTAGGCGCAAGGTGAATGCTACCCATCTTAAGATCGCAAATGTTCAGGTCCTGTTGTTATCTGGAAGACCGTTTATCTTTTTATGTTGACGAAAAATTCGATATCCTAGTCCTGGTAAATATGCTACAGGTCGAGAAATTCCTGTCGCCATAGTATACACCTTTTAAAAGAGTTGTGCTATTCGCACATTAGTTTTTTAATAGGAGCTGCACATTACTTTTTCTACACCCGCCACCGGCCCGTCATATTTTTAACGGCCCGTTTAATATCATATTTCTTTTTCGATAAATCAATTACCCTAATAAAAGCAACAAATACCATATAATAATCGTCCTAATGCGATATATACGCGTTAAGATATTAATCGTTCTTTTCGTTATTAAACAAAGCGCTATTTGGTACGCTATAAGATGCCCTATAAGGCGCCCTATAAGGTGCGCTATAAGGTGCGCTATAAGGTGCGCTAGGGTGGGCTATAGGGTGGGCTATAGGGTGCGCTATAGGGCTGAACCATTTAAAACACTTTAAGCGACCCCCTTTTTCTTTTTGCAGTTGTATCCTTCTCCTATACCTTATACTTTACTTATACGTATCTTCGCAACGAAAAATCGCAAAATTAAATGGATTTTAATTTTATTATCTACAGTTAATAAGGATTAAAATCAGTTATAAAAGTCCTTTAGAAGACGTTATATTGTTAAGTTATTTAAAGGTAAGCAATAAGTGTTATGAGGTGACTGAAATGGTGGCGGGTCGGTGGCAGGTGTAAAAAAAGTAATGTATGGCTCCCATACAAAAAACTAATGTGCGAATAGCACGACTCTTTTAAAACCCCTTTTTTCATTCTAAACCGGCAACTTACCTTAGCTAGCTCAGGCCTCGCTCGCTTGTAGCTTATGTACTACTTTTTTTTAGCCAATCAGAGTGCGTATTCCCGTATTAAGCGAGCGAGGCCTGAGTTGGAGTTGTGCAAAAAATGGTCCGTTTGGTACGCCCCTAACAAAATTATTAATTTTCCTTGATTTTTTTCAAAAATTGACAGATTTATATAAAAAAAAATATTTAATACGTAGCTAATTCAAGCCCGATAAGTATGAAATTTTATATTTACGTCGAATATAAGATAATATATATATAGGAATTTTTTCAATTTTTTAGGATAAAAAATATAATTAATACGGCTAAGTTTAGGTTTGAAAAATGGGCGACCTGTTACGACCCAACAGAGGGGAAGTCTCGGAAACGGTCCTAGCGGACCGAAATAGGACCCAAGTGGGTTAAATTACGTAATTTGGATCTTTTCTGTATTTAAGATTTAATTAAATCCATATAGATCTAATATTATTTGGATCTGGAAGAACGACAAGATCTATAAAAGATCCAGGTTTTTATAAAGGATATATACGTTTATTAATTTTATAGCTTAGATAACGACAGTTTGCAATATAATTTGGTTACTTAAAACACCTTTGGTATTACCAGACGTAATTAAATTATCTTTATTACTTAAATCCCGTAATATAACTGTTAATATAAACCATACGATTTAATTTAATAATTAATTAATTAACTTAACCGTTATACGTTGTAAACTTTTATTTAATAATATTGTTAAACTTTAAATAATTATCCAAATTGTTAAAATAACTCCAAATACCGAAAAAAGTACCGCTAACTAGCAGTTTTAGGATAAATTTAAAGAATTAAAGGTAAAAATTTTATTACTTAAAGAAATAACTAAAAAAAACTTTAATACTTCGAAAATTAAAGCTAAAAAACTACAACTTTACGATAGGAAAACCGATATTTAAAACTTTTTTACTTAAATATAAGTATACTTATATAACGGCTAGGCTGATTAACCAACTATTAAACCAAGTCGTACAGTTTATGTTAGCAGTTGTATTATGGGAATCTAAGTAAAGAAAACAAATTAGTTACGTTTGGTAATATTAAGGGCGTCTTAGGTAACTAAGTTGTATTGCAAGCTGATGTTATTTAGGTTATGGGATTAATAAGCGTATATATTTTTTCGCAGCTTATTAGCTTATTCGTAGTAAGTTAGTAATCCAGTTTATTGGTTTACTTATAATAAGTTAATAATCCAGTTTACTGGTTTATTTATAATAAGTTGGTAATCCGGTTACGTGATTTGATTTACTTGGGCCTTGTTTCGGTTTATTAGGACCGTTTCCGAAATTTCCTTTTTGTTAGGTCGTAATACGATTTTCCTTTTTTTAAGATCCTTGCTTTTAAGGATTTTTTTTTTTTGTAAGTTTTTATTTTATTATGTTGGGTCGTGTTATTAAAGGTCGTTCGCGCAAAATAAAGTAACGTTATACCTTAATTAATTTAATTAATTTGGAAAGTTTCGAAATAATACCGTATTTCTTTTGTTTTTTTAAAGGATTTAATTGTTAAATAATGGTGAAAATGTCCTATTATAAGGAATATATCCGTCGCGGCCGTTTTTGTAATAATACCGGTATCCCCGTAACGATAGTTAATCGTTACGTTACCGAGGCCCGTCGTTTAAAAATGGAAAAACTTGTTACGGAATAAGCTTTTACCAAATCTTTAGTTCGTTTATTCCGTATACGTAAATAACGTTAATAATATTAAATTTAAGGTATTAAATTCGTAAATTGCGCTTTATAATTTTTGAATAAATAGGACGAATTTAATTATTAAAAGTCGAAGTCGGCGGTAACCGTTTAAGTTTTTGGTAACGTTAATATTATTAACTAGAATACCGTCGATTAAGGCCTTTTTTTTTTTGGATAAGGTAAATTAAGATATGCTTATTACTGGTTCCGCCGTTATTAATAAAAGTTTTTTAATAGGCGTTAAACGTTAGTAAAGTTTTTGGCAGGCTCCCAGGTATTTTTGGAATTTAGATAATTTTTCTATTTAATTAAGTATTAGGTAAGTCTTTTTTCCTTTCGTATATCCAATATTTTTTTAACTTTATATATTTTCCTTTTTTCCTTTGTTTTTATATCGTTTTATGTCGTATATACTTTAATGGTATTTACTGCTAATTCGAATAAAAAAAATATAAAAAACTGAATAAAATTTAACCTTAAATATTAACTTTAATTAATAATTGTTTTTTAAGATTTTTTTAGCGATTTTATATGGGCTAATATATTTAAAGTCGAGTTTTTGGTTTAGGCGTTTAGTTTTAATATTTTTGGTAACTAAATAAACTATTTCCCCTTTCGAAAAGGTTAATTTTTTTAACTTTTTTTGGTTATAGTATTTATTTATTTGTTCGCGTACGAATTAAAGTTTTATTTTTATTTTTTAATATAATTGCTTAAATTATTTTAAGGTAAAAATTACTTTAATATTAATTAATTTTCTTTTTCGTATTTCTTTATAAACTTCCGGAATAAAACTAAAATTAACAATTACTGGAATTATTTTAATACTGTTATAATAGCTGGTATTATAAGCTAATTACGTAATAAGTAATTTTTCAACCTAATTATCTTGTTCGTAGTTAATATAATATCGTAAGTATGTTTTTAACGTTTAATTAATTCTTTCCGTTTATCCGTTTATTTATAATCTGAAAACGCGTAATAACTTATAATTTAAACCGAATTATATTATTAAACTTTACTAAAACTTAAAAATAAAAATCGTACTTTTATTTAAAATAATTTTTACTAATAATCTATATATGCTGCATATATATCGAAAGAAAATATATACTATTTGTTTAATATCCGTATCCTTATTATAAGGTAAAAAATAAGAAAATTTTGTAAATCGGTCGACGATCACAAAGATATTATCGTAATATATGCCCGTAACTAAATTTTTTAATACGGGAAATTTCGTAATAAAATCGAATATAATTAAGTCCTATAATCGCTCGGCGACTGGTAATAATTATAATTTCCCGTAAGGTTTATATCGTCTGGTTTTCGTCTTAACGTAAATATTACATTATTATATAATTTTCTGTACAATTAACTTCATTTTAAAAAAATAGTACGTTCGCCGTATACGTTTTAAGGTTTTATAAATCCCTAGGTATCCGTGTAATTAATATTCATATATTTCTCGTATTAAATTTTTTTAATATTTCCTTAATACATAGATTTTATTTGTTTTTTAATCTTTAAATAAATTATTATAATATTGTTATATTTTTTTATATATATTTAATATAAGTATTTTAATAATGTTAATATATCGTTATTATAAATATCCCTTTAGCGTTTAGTTAAACATAGTTTATTATGCCTTTACCTTAAAATCCTCTAAGTTTAATTATTTACTAAAAGCGTTTATTCTGCCGTTTTTTAATTTTTTGCGATAAATAATAACGTAATCGAATTTTAAAAAGTATTTGACGTAACGTAACTGTTATCCGACCAGTTTTTTTATAGTTGCGAAATAAAAAATATTTTTGTAATCCGTATATACCTTTACTTAATACTAGTTTCCTTTAAGGTAATATTTAAATTTCTTAAAAGCCTTAACGATAATTAGGAACTTTTTGTCGTAAATAAGGTAATTAAGTTCGGTATTATGCAGTTTATAAAAGTAAAAGGCGATAAAATATAATTTTCCTTAATTATTTTATTAATAAATTACTGCATTTAAAACAAAATCTAAAGGGTTGGTTTCGAATTTTATTAATTTATTTAAGTTGTACATTATTAAAATAGGTTCGTTAATAATGGCGTTTTTGAATTATTAAAAAGCCTTTTTTACAATTAAGGTTTATATAAAACGTCAGTTTTTTTTGGTAAATTTTATTAATAATATTGCGATTTTGTTAAAATGTTGTATAAATCGTCGGTAATAATTAGCAAATCCAAGGAACGCTTATACTTTTATAATACTAATAAACGTTTTTCAATCCTTAATCGCAAAGATTTTTTTAAAGTTTATCTTAATATACCTTAAAATAATAATATATTTTAGGTATTTAACTTTTTAAATATAAAAAGTGCTTTTTTTTACGTTAACTAAAAAGTTAACGTTCTGTAACGCTTATAGGACTTTATAAACGTATTTTATATATTCCTTTTTTATTTTCGAATAAATAAAGATATTATTAAGGTAATATATAATAAAGATATTAAGGTACTTTCGGAATACATAATTAACTATCCGTTAAAAAGTTACTAATACGTTCGTAAATCTAAAAAGTATAACGAAATATTCGAATAATCCGTATTTTATTTTAAAAGCTATCTTTTATTTATTTTCTAATTTAATTCGAATCTAGTTATACCGTTTTCGTAAATTTAAAATTATAAATCATTTAATATTTTGTAATCGGTCCTTAATCTTGGTAATCAAAAATAATAATATTTTATTTTTAACGGTAATATTATTAAATTATCGATAGTTAATAATAAATTGTAGTTTCCCGTTTTTCCGTAATACGAAAAACATTAAGTACCTTACCGATAATTTAAAATATCGTATATATCCCTTCCGTAATTTATTTTCCAAATAATCGCGAAAAACGTATAACTTTATTTCGTTTAAATTATAAATTAAATAAAAAATAATCGTTTTGTTATCCTTAAAAATTATCTTATAATCCCATTTGCTATATTGTAATAATTTCGTATCGAACTTTTTTCGAAAAAACTTTTTATACTTGTAATATTATAATAATACTTTTACTATTTACTTTAACAGTTTCTCGGGTTATACTTATAAGTCGTCGTTTATTTATCGGAATCGTATTTTAAAATTTGTAATAATACGCCGTATTTTTTTGTTATACCCTTTATTTTAAATATGTTTTATCTTTTTAAGTAATAAAGTTTTTATCGTATTTTTATACTTATATTTGTCGTTTTTATCGATCGAATGTTAAAATTTTATATTATTTATATTTTATTTTATATTAAAAAGCGAACGAAAGTTTACCTGATTAATTTCCAAATCGATTAAAGGGTTATATTGTCGTAACTATGGTTTTCCGAAAATTATGTTATATCCATTTAATAAGATAATGTCGAAATTAATAGTTTGTTTTTTTTTAATAAAGGTTTTGAAATAATTAATTTCGCGTTTAACTTATCCGTTATTATAGGTAAATTTTTAACCTTCGGTATTTTCGATTTTATAAGGGTAATTTTTTTTTAGGGTAATTTTAATTAATTTATTATTTCCGGATTGATATAATTTGTAGTTGTTGTTTTATAGTTTACTATTGCGGTATATTAGTTTTTTTTAATTCGTACTTGTATAATAATGGCATTGTCGCCAGTGGTTCCGATCGTTACGTTTAGAGCCTTTTTAAGGTATTACGGTTTAACCTTTTTTTCTTATTTACCTACGGCTTTTTTACAGGTGGCGTTGTTTTTTTGGGAGGTATAAAAGTTTTCGCAGTATTTTTTCGTCCCGATTATTTTGTGCTTAATGTTTTTTTAGTTATTTTTTTATACGCGTAATTTATTCTTATAATTGTTTTAGTTATTGTCGTATGTTTAGTTATTCGTAGGTTTGTTTTATAAGAACCTCGATTATTTTTTCGTTAAGTAATGCCGTTTACGAATTATCGTTTTTTTATTAGTTATTATATTCCTTTTCGTTTTCCGAGTTTTATTATTTTTTTTTGGTAAAATTTTTAATTTTTTTTTTAATTGCCTTTTTATTTTCTAAGTCGGTAATAAAAGCCAGCTGGATGCCTAAATCGGTAATAACTTGTTAACAATATTTCTTTACCGTTTTTTAAATTAATTCTTTTTTTATTTAGTAGTCGTATTATTCGAAGTAGTAGAAAGGGTATTTTTGTAGGCATAACTTTTTAAGTGGCCAATTTTATAAGGTTATTTTCTGGTCGATTTCGTTTTAATTTACGAACGATTATAAGTATCGATATTATTATTAATTATTTTTGTTAATTTTTTTTTATCGTTTAAAGTTAAATCCTTGCTGGTATATTCGAGTTATGCATTAATAAATCGCTTTTTTCCATTTTTGATAAAATTAATATTTAGGTTTGTTATAATAGATAACGTAAATCTTTATATGTCGTTCCGGTTTTCCTGGGCAAAAGTCTTTTTTCCATTCGTAATATTTTTACAGTTATTTTTATAAAGTTAATCGGTTTTATTTTTTTTTGCTGCCTTTTCTGCTGGAATTAAATAAGTAATTTTTTTTCAGTAAAGGCCTTTTACCTTAAATAATCCTTATGTTATTATGTTACTATGCATTACGGTCGGATTATATTAATTAACTTTTTATTATTTTTTTTATTGTTTTGTTATTATCTTTTAAATATAAGGGTTTAATTATTTTATCGAAGTTTTTTAAATATTTTATATTAAAAGGTTTTATATCCCATTTTACCATAATTATAACATTTAAACTGGGGTTAATTTTATTACCGGACCGCCTTAATTTTTATAAAACCTGGTTAAGTTCCGTAAAAAATAGAAAATATATTACGTTTATTTTTTTAGTTAGGTTTATTAAATTTGTACCGTAAAACGTATTAACCCTTTTTTTCTTATCGTTTTTCGAATTATCGGTTATTAATTTTTATTACCTTAGTTATATATTTACTTAAAAAAATTAATTATTTTAGTTTAATTATTTTATCCTTAACGTTATTTTTTAGTTTTTTATAAAATACGTTAATTAAGGTATCGTTTTTTTCGTTTATTTATCCCGTTTTAATTATTAAGTTTCGGAACTTTATTATATATTTAAACGTTAATTCCTTTTATCGTAATTATAAAATTTTTTATATAATAATACGTTTTTTATCGGGATTATCGAAATTAGCCTTTAATTTTTTTTCGAAATTAAAATAATAGGCGAAAAGTTCCTTAGTAAATATTTCCTTATTATCTTCCGTATTTTTTAAGTAATCCCTTATAATTAATTCGAACTAGTCGAACGCGTCTCCGGTAAGGAATGTTGCAATAATAAAGATCTTATTTTCCGGGTCGTCGAAAGCTAAATACCGTAAATATATTTATGTTTAGGTAAAAAAGCTTTAAATATCGGTTTTTCTATTATAAGATTAAGGTTTTTTAACCTTAACTTTTAAAATATTAAAGTCCTTTTTAGCTATTTCCTTAAATTGCAAAACTTTTGCCTTTAATTCTTTAAGCTTATTTTGAAATTATTAGTTAACGGTATTTTCCTCGGTATTAAAAACTATTTTAGTAATTCGGGTAATTATTTAAAATCTGATAATATTACTAAATAAAAGCTTATAACGTATAACGGTTAAGTTAATTAACTAATTATTAAACCAAGTTATATAGTTTATATTAACAGTTATATTATAGGAATTTAAGTAAAAAAAAATAAATTAATTACGTCTGGTAATATTAAGGGCGTTTTAAGTAACTAAGTTATATTGCAAACTAATATTATCTAAGTTATAGAATTAATAAACGTATATATTTTTTCGTAACTTATTAATTTACTTGTAATAAGTTAGTAATCCAGCTTATTAGCTTACTTATAATAAGTTGGTAATCCGGTTACGTAATCTGACCTACTTAGGCCCTGTTTCGGTTTATTAGGACCGTTTCCGAAACCTCCCCTTTGTCAAGTCGTAACAACTTACAATTCTTAACTTTCGATAATCCGGAAAACAAAATCCTTACCGTCGTAATATTCCTTACCGGAAACGTACTCGATTAATTCGAACTGATTATAAAGGATTATTTAAAAAGTACGGAAAACGATAAAGAAATATTTATTAAAAAACTTTTTGCCTATTATTTTAACTTCGAAAAAAAATTAAAGGCTAACTTTAATAACCCCGATAAAAAACGTATTACCGCGTAAAAAATTTTATAATTATAATAAAAAAAACTAACGTTTAAATACATAATAAGATTCCGAAACTTAATAATTAAAGTAAGATAAATAAACGAAAAAGACGATACTTTAATTAACGTATTTTATAAAGGATTAAAAAATAACGTTAAAAATAAAATAATTAAATTAAAACGATTAATTTTTTTAAGTAAATATATTATTAAAGTAATAAAAATCGATAATCGATAGTTCGAAAAACGATAAGAAAAAAAAAGTTAGTATATCTTACGATATAAATTTAATAAGCCCAGTTAAGGAAATAAACGTATTATATCTTTTATTTTTTATAGGATTTAATTAGGCTTTATGGAAATTAAGACGGTCCGGTAAAAAAATTAACCTTAATTTAAATATTATAATTATGGTAAAATAAAACATAAAACCTTTTAATGTAAAATACCTAGGAAACCTTAATAAAATAACTAGATATTTATATTTAAAGAATAATAATAAAACGATAAAAAAGATAATAAAAAATTAATTAACATAATTCAATTACGATATACGGTAATATAATGGTATAAGGTTTATTTAGGATAAAAAACTTTCGATAAAGAAAAATTACTTACTTAATTTTAATAAAAAAGGCAGCAAAAAAAATAAAACTAATTAGCTTTATAAAGATAACTGTAAAAACATTATAAATAAAGAGAAAACCTATGCTTAGAAAAACCAGAACGATATACAAAAATCTACGTTATTTATTACGATAAGTTTAAATGTTAATTTTACTAAAAATAGAAAAAGGCGATTTATTAACGTATAATTCGAATATATTAATAAGGATTTAATTTTAAACGATAAAAAAAAATTAACAAAAATAATTAATAATAATATCGATACTTATAATCGTTCGTAGATTAAGACGAAATCGACCAGAAGGTGGCCTTATAAAACTGGTTACCTGGAAAGTTATATTTATAAAAGAACCTTTTTTGTTATTTCGGATAATGTAATTATTAAACAAAAAAAAATTAATCCAGAAAATAATGGAGAAATATTATTAATAAGCTATTACCGATTTAGGTATTTAATTGGTTTTTACTACCGATTTAGAAAATAAAAAAACGATTAAAAAAAATTAAAAATTTTACCAAAAAAAACCAATAGGATTTAGAAAATAAGAAAAAATACAATAATTAATAAGGAAATAATAATTCGTAAATAATATTACCAAATAAAAAAACGATCGAAATTTTCGTAAAGTAAATTTATAAATAATTAAACGTACGATAATAACTTAGGTAATTACAAAAATAAATGACGTAAATGGAAAAATAACTGAAAAAATTCCGAATATGGAATAACCGAAACGAAAAAATACTGTAAAAACTTTTACGTTCTTTAAAAAGATAATATTACCTGTAAAAAAGCTGCAAGCAGATAAAGGAAAAAAAGTTAAATTATAATACCTTAAAAAGGTTTTAAACGCGATAATTAAAACCACTGGCGATAATGTTATTATTATATAAGTACGAATTAAGAAAAACTGGTATACCGTAATAATAGATTACAAGGCGATAATTGCAAATTATATCAGTCCGGAAATAGTAAATTAATTAAAGTTATTATGGAAGGAAAAAAGTTACCTTTATAAGGTCGAGAATGCCGAAGGTTAAAAATTTACTTACGACGATAAATAAGTTAAATACGAAATTAATTACTTTAAAACCTTTATCGAAAAAAAAAAACAAGTTATTAATTTCGATATTATCTTATTAAATGGATATAATATAATCTTAGAAAAACTATGGTTACGTTAATACAACCTTTTAATTAATGAGGAAATTAATTAGGTAAATTTCCGTTTATTTCCCAGTATAAAATAAAATATAAATAATACGAGATTTTAATATTCGATTAATAAAGATAACGAATATAAGTATAAAGATATAATAGAAACTTTATTACCTAAAAAAATAAGATATATTTAAAATAAAAAGTATAATAAAAAAATACGGCGCGTTATTATAAACTTTAAAGTACGATTCCGATAAATAAACGACGACCTACAAATATAACCCAAGAAATTACCAAAATAGATAGCGAAAATGTTATTATAATATTATAAATATAAGAAGTTTTTTTAAAAAAAATTCGATACGAAATTATTATAATATAGCAAATAAGATTATGAAATAGTTTTTAAAGATAATAAAATAATTCCTTTTTACTTTATTTACAATTTAAACGAAATAAAATTATATATTTTTTGCGATTATTTGGAAAATAAATTACGGAAAAAATATATACGATATTTTAAATCGTTAATAAAATATTTAATATTTTTCGTTTTACGGAAAAACGGGAAATTACGATTTATTATTAATTACCGATAATTTAATAATATTACCGTCAAAAACAAAACATTATTACCCTTAATTACCGAAATTAAAAACCGATTACGAAACGTTAAATAATTTATAGCTTTAAACCTAAAAGAAAAATATAACTAAATTCGAATTAAACTAGGAAACGAATAAAAAACAATTTTTAAAACAAAATACGGATTATTCGAATATTTCGTTATGTTTTTCGGATTTACGAACGTATTAATAACTTTTTAACGGATAGTTAATTATGTATTCCGAAAATACCTTAATATCTTTATTATATATTACCTCGACGATATCCTTATTTACTTAAAAACAAAAAAGGAATATGCAAAATACGTTTATAAGGTCTTATAAGCCTTATAAAATATTAACTTTTTAATCAACGTAAAAAAAAGTATATTTTATACTTAAAAAATCGAATACCTAAGATATATTATTACCTTAGGATATATTAGAATAAACCTTAAAAAAATTACCGTAATTTAAGACTAGAAAATACCTGTTAATATTACGGAAGTACAAATATTTCTTGGATTCACTAATTATTACCGATAATTTATACGACATTTTAATAAAATTATAATACTATTAACAAAACTTACTAAAAAAACCGACGTTTTATATAAGCTTTAATTATGGAAAAAACCTTTTAATAACTTAAAAACGCCTTTATTAACGAACCCGTTTTAATAATGTACGACCCAAATAAACCAATAGAATTTAAGACTAACGTATTAAACTTTATTTTAAAAACAATAGTTTGTTAACAAGACGATAAGGGAAAATTATACCTTATTGTCTTTTACTTTTATAAGTTATACGGTACTAAGTTAAATTATCTCATTTACGATAAGAAATTTCTAATTATCGTTAAAACCTTTAAGGAATTTAAACATTACTTTAAAGGGAATTAATACCAGGTGAAAATATATACAAATTACAAAAACATTTCTTATTTTATAATTATTAAAAAATTAATCGGACGATAATTATATTACGCAAAATATTTTTCAAAATTCGATTACGTTATTATTTATCGTAAAGGATTAAAAAATAATAAAGTAAATACCTTTAATAGGCGACCAAATTTAAAGAATTTTAAAGTAAAAGTACGATAAACCGTATTCGACTAGATAATAAAAGGATATTTATAATAACGATATATTAATATTATCAAAATGCTTATATTAAATATATATAAGGAAATATAGCAATATTATAATAATTTACTTTATAACTAAAAAACAAATAAAACCTATATACCAGATAAATATTAAAAAAACCTAACGTAAAAAATACATAAATACCAATTATACGGATATCCAGGAATCTATAAAATCCTAAAACGTTTACGATAAACATACTATTTCCCTAAGATAAAGTTAACCGTACGAAAAGTTATATAATAATATAACGTTTACGTTAAGATAAAAACTAAACGATATAAACTTTACGGAAAATTATAACTATTACTAATTATTAAGCGACTATAAGATTTAATTATTTATAATTTTATTATAAAACTCCCTTTATTAGAAAACCCGGTTACGGGCATATATTATAATAACATTTTTATAATCGTTAATCGATTTACAAAATTTTCTTATTTCTTACCTTATAACGAGAATATAGACGCCGAGCAAATGGCATATATTTTTCTTCGACATATATGCAGTATATACGGATTATTAATAGAAATTATCTTAAACAAAGGTATAACTTTTACTTTAAAGTTTTAACAAAACTTAATAGTATAATTTAGTTTAAACCATAAACTATTAAACGCTTTCAAACCTTAAATAGATAAACAAATAAAAAGAATTAACCAAATTCTGGAAACGTATTTACGATATTATATTAATTACGAACAGAATAACTGGGTTAAAAAGTTACCCGTTACATAATTAACTTACAATACCAACTACTATAATAGTACCAAAACAACTCCAGTATTTATTAATTTTAGTTTTACCCTAAAGATTTATAAAGAAATACGAAAAAAAAAACCAATTAATATTAAAATAATTTTTACCTTAAAATAACTTAAGCAATTATACCAAAAAATAAAAACAAAATTCGAATTCGTACGCAATTAGATAAATAAATATTATAACCAAAAAAAATTAAAAGCACTAATTTTCTCGGAAAAAAAAATGGTTTATCTAATTATTAAAAATATTAAAACTAAACCCCTAAACCAAAAACTCGATTTTAAATATATCGGTCCATACAAAATCGCCAAAAAAATCTTAGAAAATAATTATTAATTAAAATTATTACCCAGGGTTAAATTTTATCCAGTTTTTTATATTTCTTTATTTAAATCAACAGCAAATATTATCAAAATATATACAACATAAGACGACGTAAAGGTAAAAAAAAAAAGGAAAATATACGAAATTAAAAAAATATTCGACATACGAAAAAAAAAAGAACTTACCCAATACTTAATTAAATGGAAAAATTACCCAAACTCCGAAAATATCTGGGAACCTGCCAAAAATCTCACTGGCGCCTAGCGTTTACTAAAAAACTTTTTGTTACGACCTAACAGAGGGGAGGTCTCGGAAACGGTCCTAATAGGCCGAAACAAGACCTAAGTGGGTTAGGTTACGTAACCGGATTATTAACTTACTAAGGGTAAACCAGTAAGTTGGATTATTAACTTACCAAGGGTAAACTAATAAACTAAATTACTAACTTATTACGGGTAAACCAGTAAATTAAAAAAGGATATATGCGTTTATTAATCCTATAATTTAAATAATACCAACTTGTAATATAACTTAATTATTTAAAATATTTTTAATATTATTAAACGTAATTAAATCATTTTCGTTACTTAAATTTCTATAATATAACTATTAATATAAACCGTATAACTTAGTTTAATAATTAGTTAATTAATTTAACCGTTATACGTTACAAATTTTTATTTAATAATATTATTAAACTTTAAGTAATTACCCGAATTATTAAGATAGCTTTTAATACCGAAAAAAATATTATTAATTAATAACTTCAGAATAAGTTTAAAAAATTAAAGGTAGAAGTTTTGCAACTTAAGGAAATAGCTAAAAGGGACCTTAACATTTCAAAAGTTAAGGTTAAAAAATTTTAACCTTATAACGGAAAAATCGATATTTAGAGTTTTTTTACCTAAGCATAAATATATTTACGGTTTTTGGCTTTCGACAACCCAGAAAATAAAATTTTTATTATTGCGGTATTTCTTATTGGAAATGCGTTTAATTAATTCGAGCTAATTATAAGGGATTACCTGAAAAACGCGGAAGATAATAAGGAAATATTTATTAAAAAACTTTTCGCTTATTATTTTAATTTCGAGGAAAAATTAAAGGCTAATTTTGATAATTTTAATAAAGAACGTATTACCGTATAGAAAATTTTGTAATTACGACAAAAAAAATTAACGTTTAAGTACGTAATAAAATTTCGAAATTTAATAATTAAAGTAAGATAGGTAAACGAAAAGGACGATATTTTAATTAACGTGTTTTATAAGGAATTAAAAGATAACGTTAAAGACGAGATAATTAAGTTAAAACGATTAATTTCTTTAAATAAGTATATTATTGAAATAGTGAAAATCGATAATTGATAGTTCGAAAAACGATAAAAAAAGAAAAGTTAATACGTTTTACGGTATAAATTTAATAAAACTAACTAAAAAAATAAACGTATTATATCTTTTACTTTTTACGGGATTTAATTAGGCTTTATAAAAATCGGGGTAATCCGGTAATAAAATTAACCTTAGTTTAAATGTTATAATTATAATAAAATAAAACATAAGGCTTTTTAATATAAGGTATTTAAGAAACCTTAATAAAATAACTGAACCTTTATATTTAAGGGATAATAATTAAACGACCGGAAAAATAATAAAAGATCGATTAATATGGTTTAAGTATAATATATAGTAGTATAATAATATAAAGATTATTCGGGATAAAAGGCCCTTATTAAAGAAAATCTATTAACCTAATTTTAGTAAAGAAGGTAATAAAAAGAACAAAATTAATTAACTTTATAAAAATAACTGCAAGAATATTATAAATAAAAAGAAAACCTATGCCTAAGAGAATTAAAGCGATATATAAAAATTTACGTTATTTATTATAACAAATTTAAATGTTGGTTTTACTAAAAATGGAAAAAAGCAATTTATTAGTATATAACTTAGATATATTAATAAGGATTTAACTTTAAACGATAAAAAGAAATTAATAAGAATAATTAATAATAATACCGATATTTAGGATTATTCGTAAACTAAAACGAAGTCGACCAGAAAATAACTTAGTAAAACTAATTACCTGGAGAATTATATTTATAAAAAAACTTTTTCTGTTATTTTAGATAATGCGATTATTAAATAAAAAAGGATTTAATTTAAAGAACGGTAAAAAGGTACTGTTAATAAGCTATTACCGACTTGGGCGTTTAGTTAGGTTTTATTACCGATTTAAAACATAAAAAAGCAATTAAAGAAAAAATCAAAAGTTTTATTAAGGAAAATTAGTAAAATTCGGAAAACAAAAAAGAATATAATAATTAATAAAAAAACGACAGTTCGTAAACGACGTTACTTAATAAAAAGATAATCGAAATCCTTATAAAATAAACTTACAAATAATTAAATATACGATAATAATTTAAATAATTATAAAAATAAATAACGTAAATAGAAAAATAATTAAAAGAATTTCGAATATAAAATAACCGGAATAAGAAAATATTACAAGAACTTTTACGGACCTTAAAAAAATAACGTTATTTATAAAAAAGCTACGGGTAAACAAAAAGAAAAAGGTTAAATTACAATATTTTAAAAAGGCTTTAAACATAACGATCGGAGCTATTAGCGATAATACTATTACTATATAAGTACGAATTAAAAAAAACTGGTATATTATAATAATAAATTACGGAATAATAATTACGAATTATATCTGCCCGGAGATAATAAATTAATTAAGGTTATTATAAAAGGAAAAAAGTTACTTTTATAAAATCAAAAATACCAAAAGTTAAAGATTTACCTATAATAACAGATAAGTTAAATATAAAATTAATTACCTTAAAACCTTTATCGAAAAAAAAAGATAAATTATTAATTTCGATATTATCTTATTAAATAAATACGATATAATTTTAAGGAAATTATAATTACGCCAGTATAACCCCTTAATTAACTGGGAAATTAATTAAGTAAATTTCCATTTATTTCCTAATATAAAATAAGATATAAACGATATAAAATCTTAATATTTAATCGATAAAAACGACGAATACAGGTATAAGGATATAACAGAAACCTTATTACCTAAAAAAATAAAATATATTTAAAATAAAAAATATAATAAAAAAATACGGTACGTTATCGTAAACCTTAAAGCATAATTTCGATAAATAAACGATAACTTATAAATACAACCCGAAAAACTACTAAAATAAATAGTAAAGGTATTATTACAATATTACAAATATAAAAAGCTTTTCCGAAAAAAATTCGATACGAAATTATTATAATATAGCAAATAAAATTATAAAATAATTTTTAAAAACGGCAAAATAATTGCTTTTTACATTATTTATAACTTAAACGAAGTAAAATTATACGCTTTTTACGATTACTTAAAAAACAAATTACGGAAAGGATATATATAACGTTTTAAATTATCGGTAAAATATTTAATATTTTTCGTATTACAAAAAAACGGGAAATTATAACTTGTTATTAACTATTAACAACTTAACGATATTATTATTAAGGATAAAATACCGTTACCTTTAATTATTAAAATTAAAAACCGATTACGGAACACCAAATAGTTTATAACCTTAAATCTGCAAAAAAAATATAATTAAATTCAAATCAAACTAAAAAACGAATAAAAAACAATTTTTAAAATAAAATACGGATTATTCGAATATTTTATTATACCTTTCGGATTTACGAATATATTAGCAACTTTTTAACGGATAATTAACTATATATTCCAAAAATACCTTAATATCTTTATTATATGTTACCACGACGATATCCTTATTTATTTAAAAACGGAAAAGGAATATATAAAATACGTTTATAAGGTTCTATAAGTTTTACAAAATGCTAACCTTTTAATTAACGTAAAAAAAAGTACTTTTTATATTTAAAAAGTTAAATATTTAAGATATATTATTACCTTAAAATATATTAAAATGGACTTTAAGAAAATTACCGTAATCCAAAATTAAAAAACGTTTACCAATATTATAAAGGTATAATTATTCCTTAAATTCGCCAATTATTATCTACGATTTATACGATATTTTCACAAAATCGCAATATTATTAACGGAACTTATTAAGAAAAGTCGATAATTTATATAAATTCCGGTTATAAAAATTTTTTTTTTAACAATTTAAAAACGTTTTTATTAATAAATCCGTTTTAATAATGTATAACTTAAATAAACCGATAAAATTCGAAACTAACGTTTTAAACTTTACTTTAAAAGTAGTAATTTGCTAATAAAATAATTAAAAAAAACTATACTTTATTACTTTTTGCTTTTACAAATTATATAATATTGAACTTAACTACTTTATTTACGATAAGGAATTCCTGGCTATCGTTAAAGCTTTTAAGAAATTTAAATATTATTTTAAAGAAAATTAATATTAGGTAAAAATATATATAAACTATAAGAATATTTTTTACTTTATAATTATAAAAAAATTAATCGGACGATAATTACGTTATATAAAATATTTTTCGGAATTCGATTACGTTATTATTTATCGTAAGGGATTAGAAAATAATAGGGCAAATACTTTTAATAAATAATTGGATTTAAAAGATTTTAAAATAAAAATATAACAAATTATATTTAATTAAATACTAAAAGGATATTTATAATAATAATATATTAATATTATTAAAATATCCGTATTAAATATATACGAAAAAATATAATAATATTATAATAATTTACCCGAAAATCAGAAAATAAATAAAATTTACGTATTATAAAAACATTAAAAAAACCTAATACGAAAAATATATAAATACCAGCTATATAAATATTTAAAAATTTACAAAACCTTAAAACGTATACGACGAATTTATTATTTTTTTAAAATAAAATTAATTATACAAAAAATTATATAATAATGCGATATTTATATTAAAGTAAAGGTTAAACGATATAAACTTTACGGAAAGTTATAATTATTACCAATTGCTAAGCAACTATAAGATTTAATTATATTTAACTTTATTACAAAACTTCCTTTATTAAAAAACCCAGTTACGGATATATATTACGATAATATTTTCGTAATCGTTAATCGATTTACAAAATTCTTCTATTTTTTATTTTATAATAAAAATACAGATACCGAATAAATAGCATATATTTTTTTCCGATATATATATAATATATATAGATTACTAGCAAAAAAGTATTTTAAATAAAAATATAATTTTCATTTCTAAATTTTAACAAAGTTTAATAACGTAATTCGGCTTAAATTATAAATTATTAAACGTTTTTAAACTATAAACAAATAAATAAATAGAAAAAACTAATTACACGTTAAAAACATATTTACGATATTATATTAATTACGAACAAAATAACTAGGTTAAAAAATTACCTATTATATAATTAACTTATAACACTAATTATTATAATAATATTAAGGTAACTCCAGTAATTATTAATTTTAATTTTACCCCGGAAATTTATAAAAAAATACGAAAAAAAAAATTAATTAATATTAAAATAATTTTTACCTTAAAACAACTTAAATAATTATATTAAAAAATAAAAACAAAACTTTAATTCGTACGCGAACGAATAAATAAATACTACAACCAAAAAAAATTAAAAAAATTAACTTTCTCGGAAAAAAAATTAATTTATTTAATTACCAAAAATATTAAAACCAAATGCCTAAACCAAAAACTCGATTTTAAATATATTAGCCTATACAAAATCGTTAAAAAAATTTTAGAAAATAATTATTAATTAAAATTATTACTTAAAGTTAAACTTTATCCAGTTTTTTATATTTTTTTATTCGAATTAACAACAGACATTATTAAAGTACATACGGTACAAAATAACGCAAAAGTAAAAAAAAAAAGGAAAATATACGAAATTAAAAAAATTTTTAAAATACGAAAAAAAAAAGAATTTATTTAATACTTAATTAAATGGAAAAATTACCCAAATTCCGAAAATACCTGGGAACCTGCTAAAAACCTTATTGCTACTTAATACTTATTAAAAAATTTTTACTAATAACGCCGGAACTAATAATAAACGCGTTTTAATTTACGTTATCCAAAAAAAGAAGGCCTTGGTTGACAGCATTTTAATTAATAATATTAATATTATTAAAAACCTAAATAACTACCGCCGATTCCGACTTTTAACGGTTAAATTTATTTTACTTATTTAAGGATTATAAGGTACGGTTAACAAATTTAATACCTTAAATCTGGTATTATTAGTATTATTTGCGTATACGGGACAAACGAACTAGGGATTCGGTAAAGGCCTATTCCGCGGTAAGTTTTTTTTCTTTTAAATAATAGGTTTCGGTAACGTAATAATTAACTATCGTTACGGGGATACCGGTACTATTATAAAAACGGCCGTAACGGACGTATTCCTTATAACGGAATATTTCCGTTATTATTTGATAATTAAATCCCTTAAAAAAATAAAAAGAATACGGTATCGTTTTAAAATTTTCTAAATTAATTAAATTAGTTAAAATATAACGTTGCTTTATTTTACGCGAACGACTTTTAATAATACGACTTAATATAATAAAATAAAGATTTACAAAAAAAAAATCCTTAAAGGTAAAAATCCTGGAAAAAAAAAGATCGTATTACAACTTAATAAAAAGGAGGTTTCGGAAACGGTTTTAATAAACCGAAATAGGACTTAAATAAGTTAGGTTACGTAACCGGATTATTAATTTACCAAAAGTAAGCTAATAAGTTAAATTATTAATTTACTAAAGGTAAGCCAGTAAGTTAAATTACCAACTTATTACGGGTAAACTAATAAATCAAAAAAGGATATATACGTTTATTAATCCCATAATTTAAATAGCATCAGTTTGCAATATAACTTGGTTACCCAAAATACCCTTGGTATTACCAAACGTAACTAAATTATTTTCGTTGCTTAAATTTCCATAATACGACTGCTAACATAAACCGTACGACTTGGTTTAATAGTTGGTTAACTAGCCTAGCCGTTACACTTTTACTAATAACGTCGGGACCGCCGAAATTAAAAATATTTTAATCCACGTTATTTAAGAACGGCCAGTCGGACGTCTCAGAAATAAACTAATTGTTTTAAACAGGAACCTAAACAAAAGATAACACGTTTGCCTTTAATCGTTCTTAATCCTTTAACTTATTTATAAATTAAAAGCTGTAACTAATAATTTTTACCCCTTAAACGTGAAAAAATCGTTTCTGGCGGCGAAGACGAAAAAGGCGATTAATGGTCTTATCGATATTACGTTATTTACGTATAAGGTTTTCTTTTAACTTTTGTTAAAAACGCAATAAGGTTTTTTCCGTTACGGCCTTTTTACGGTCCAGACGGTTTTTTTCCTCTTTAATGTAACGAAAGGAATTAATAGGAATACCGGACCTATCGCAGCAACGACGATATTTAACATACTTGCTGTACCGACGAATTTCCTTAATTATTTAACATTTCGTCCTTTTTTTAAAACATAACGTATATGGTATTATTTTAAAATTAAATTTAATAATATAAATAACCAAAAATTTAAAACTTTCCTTTTAATTTAAACGATTACGGAATTTACGATTAATAATACGACCACCTATAATAAAGGATTAACTTACTAAAAAAAGAAATCTTTAAGGACAAAAATCCTGAAAAAAAAAATCTCGTATTACGACCTAATAAAGGGGAGGTTTCGGAAACGGTCCTAACGGACCGAAACAGGACCTAAATAAGTTAAGTTACGTAATTTAAATCTTTTCTGTATTTAAGATCCAATTAAATCCATACAGATCTAATGCTATTTAGATCTGGGAAGACGATAAGATTTATAAGAAATCCAGGTTTTTATAAAGGATATATACGTTTATTAATTCCATAGCTTAGATAATAATAACTTGCAATATATCTTGGTTACCTAAGATACCCTTGGTATTACCAAACGTAACTAAGTTATCTTTATTGCTTAGATCCCGTAATACGATTGCCAATATAAACCATACGATTTGGTCTAATAGTTGGTTAACTAGCCTAGCTGTTATACGACCGTAACGCTTTTATGGCTGCGATAGCATAATTACCGGTTGTATTATTATGTACCGGGTTTCTTTGGTATATTTGATATGGGAAAAGCCCGCTTAGCAATTTTTTCGGCCGTACGGGTTATAGTTGTTACGTCGCAGTTATGAAAAGGTTCCGGACTTGATTAACCGGAACGCCTTCTTTGCTGCGACAACGCAATTACCGCGTATATTATTTTGCTATGGACCTTTTAAGGGTAATTTAATATAGGAAAAGCCCGTCCAGTTATTTTTTTGGCCGTACGGATTATGGTTGTTATGTCGCAGCTATAAGGGCGTTCCGGTTAGAAGGTATGTACTAATCGGAATTTTTCACTTTATTCTTTAATATCTTAACCAAACTAACCCAGATCTGGAAATTATATATACGGTTAAAAAGCCCTTTTAAAGCTGTATATAACCGTATTTTTATTTTTATTTTTATTTTTAATTATTTGTTATTATTATTTTATTTCAAAGTTTCCAATATAGATTTTGAAAAATTTATATAAAAACGCACCAAACGGAGCTAAAAAATCACAACTTGCCATCAGGCCCTATTTTTGAAATTTAGGTGTTTTTGTGGGTCTTTTGTAGGTCGGTACTTAAAATACAAGCCTTAGCCACAGCTATGCCGCAGGCGCAGCCATAACCTCAAAAATAGGGCCTGATTTTAGTAAGGTAACCGGCAACCCGTTTACAGTGCTATTAGTAAAAGTTAAGATCGTCGTATCTCTAGGTTCTGGGATGCTTAATCTTAAAAACCGTCTCGTAATGGATGCCGAGGTTGAATCGGTAGTCAAAAGCCGTTTGAGTTGCCGGGAGAGGCCTGCCGGTACGATGATAGTAATATATTAACGATATTGATGCGAAGCTAGCTCTCAGGATAGTCATCAAGGACCTTACGCTTTTGTTTACGTTCTAAACTTTGCTGCTCTTTGGCATATATCAGTTCTCGAATAAGCTTTGGCACATCCTTGTGTTTACGCAGCACGTTGCCTTCCTTTGCAAAGCCCACCAACTTAGTCAAGATGCTAGTGTCTAGAGGAAAATGTTTCCTAAAGGAAACCGAAATCTCTTTTGCCTGGGTATCCCTTTTCGTATAATGGATTTTCAAAATACCTTTCCTTCACCATTTAACTTCATCAAAACTCCGCACCTTACTATTCTGCAATAGAACTTTAACAACGTGTTATGGTAAAGATGTACTAACTAAAATTGTCCACCTCAAAGATTAATAATAACTCGCGCCAACAAAGCCCTTGGCGGATGGATAACATCGTTGGCGCTAATCCAAAAACTGTTTAAACACCTCTTCTAACCGTCATAGCAAGCATGAGCACTTAGCTCGCTACGTCGCCATTCCATGCTCAGAGTTAAAAGAACAACATTAGTGAATGGCCAATTGGGGTACTGGCAAGTTTGTAAAACAATGATTGGGATTCTGCAGAAAGGGTCAGGAAAGAGCGGATATCACAAAAGCTCATGAATTCACCCAAGAACATTACGTGAAGAACTAGAAACGACGAGACTACGACAAGTCCGCCTCTCTTCAGTTCTTGATTTTATATGGCGGGAAGTCTTTCACCAATTCATTCCTCTGAGCTAGTTACTCAACCCCCCCCCCTTTTATACCATAGAAATACATTCCATGCCAGGACTATTCCTCCAACCTTTCCAAGCCGCAGACAACCCAAAGCTGGTAAAGGGAAAGGAGGCTGCGCTTAGTTGCACTGGCCCATGGGGATGCCCTCGTAAACACGCTTGATGCAGGCGATGGCCTGGTCCTGAGGCAGGTGGTCGGTAATGCAGGTGTTGGTGCACTCGGCGTCGGCGGCGGCGCAAGAGGCCATGTTGGGGTCTTTTCATCGGTCAGTTTTGCGAATTTATCATCATGATCCGCCTCTGGTTTAAAGGTTACGTACCACCGGAGCCACGGCAGGCGTCGAAGGCCTTGGGGCAGGTGTCGCAGGCGGCGGAGGCCATGGCGGCGAAGGCAAGGGCGACGATGGCGGTGAACTGCATTTTTGCGGTTGGTTTGGGTTGGAGTAGAAGGTTGTGAATGTGGTTTGTTTGGGTGACTGTTGTGTTGATGAGGATGGAAAAGAGTCGACTTGATGAGAGAGAATCGACACCTCTTTATATCTACCGGATGCTCACAGCCCCACAGGTTGGTTTCTAACTGCGGGATGAAATGAATGAAGCCTAGCAACTAACGAATCCACCTATCCTCCACCTGTCCTCAACCTACCTTCAAGATACGAAGTTTGTTCACCTTGTTAAGCGCCAGTTCGTAAAGTTCGGGGACAAGCGGTCAAGTTTTTACCTAACTACCTGACCTCAGTGCTATAGAGCTAGACATTACGTAAGATCTTTTAATTGGGCCTATCCCCACTATATTCAGGGGTTAAGGGACCCCTACGACTAGGCTCGCCAGCGCAGAGACAGTGGGGAATTAATTACCCGCATTATATGAAATATAGTTCGCAAGGGAAATAACACGAGATTGCATATTTGGATCAGCAATATGTATTTTCAAGCTAATAACCGCTCGCCTACGAGGTTTAAACACGATTCGACTTTCTGCCACGGCATTGGTTGACAACGGTCCGGCAGTTGAAGGTGGCTAAGCTACTTGGAAGTTAGTTATGTATACCGACCCACATGGAGTGGCTATCAGTTGCGAGCCGACAAGTCTTCGTACTTGGTCTGCTCCGTATACCTTTTAGCGGGCGCGATAACGTAATCGTCGAAAGCAACAATGTCCCACCAAAAGTCCATGACATTTGAATATAGTGGTTTTATTTGCTACAACTGAACAAAACTACCTGATAATTTGATGCATAAGGTCCATGAACAAAAATATCGTGTTTCGATACCTTTTCTGCGTCTACCGCCTCGAATATGGTTACGGCCTATCGTAAATTTCACCGCTGCTTAGTTAAGGTGGAGTTCTATAGTTAATACCGCAGAGGCTATATGCTAGTGGCGCGTATCACCGCTTCTTCCTTCCGGGTTCTTCTATTCACGAAACTTGCTCGCATTTTGTTACTCAGTTCGTTCAAAAGAGTAATTTTCGAATAGTGGATAGGTATGAGAAGCATCATGGTTACAAGGTTTCGTTAGGGCGGAAGATCCCCCGCCTTTAGAACTTCATGTTAAGATGTTTAGATCTAGTTGTGCGCTAGAAGAGAGTCCAAATCAAGGTGGTCAAGTTTCCATATCATATTAAGGATAGCAGCATCTTCGAAACATTTTCGAATGCAATAGACAGCTACCCTACTATTTACCTAGCCTTTAGTCTCAATGAACTTGCTTGACCCCAGGCCGAGCAGCTGTGTAGCGCATTTGCAGCCAAGACCTGTCGTCCCATGGCTTTGAGCCCAACACCCACATTCCGCCTCCGTCCCGCACTTTGGGGGTGGTTACCAGGTGTTGGCGACACTGCCAACGTGAGTCCCTGTCTCGCTGCTCAGGGGCAACGTCAAAATCAGGCGCCATAGTGCAATATCAATCTGCAATTAGTAGATTTAATGCCAAACCACATCCCGCCCTCCAGCGTAGATGGGAGAACTCGGGGGAGTACCGAGCGAGCCGACCGTGACGAGACCAGTAGAAACGAAATCTGGCTTTTATTGGGGCGAGAAGCATACATGCATGGATACCACCAAGTCGGCATTCGGCCCCAGCATGTCCCAACCGTGTGGCGCGAACCCCTAACTGTGACGGCTAGGCTAGTTAACCAACTATTAAACCTAAACGTACGGGTTTATGTTGGTAGTCGTATCGTGGGAAACTGAGCAATAAAGGTAACTTAGTTACGTCTGGTAATAGCAGATATAAAGGTAATTTGGGTAACCAAGTTATATTGCAAGCTGGTACTATCTAAGTTAAAAGAAATACTGAACGTATATATCCTTTTACTGGCTCGTCGTGCTCGTACTTGCTTACCCTGCTTACCCGCTTAATTTTCCAACGAGCAGGTTACGTAACTTTCTTGGCAAACTTGGAGATCTTGTTAAATGGAGCCTAACTATTGCCTCACTAAAATCATGCCCCATTTTTGAGGTTGGGGCTGCGCCGCAGGCGCAGCCGTGGCAAGAGCTTTCGGGCAAGAAGTAGCTGCAGGGGTCCAATGTATCAACTAAACCTCTTTAAGAAAATGCTCCATAGAAAGAACAAAACCTCAAAAATAGAACTTGATAGCAAGTTGTAATTGTTAGGATCCGTTCTCCGTACCTTTATATAAATCTTTAGAAATTATCAAAACAAATTATTTAAATATAAGTTTAATTTAACGCTACTTATTTTGTAACTACGAAAAATTAATATAGAATTAAAATTTCTCTTTCCTTATAAATACTTAATTCTAATCAGAACGAAAATAATACTACCAGCTTAAATAAGTAATTAAAAATTCCGTTTTCAGTATATTAGAACAATATACCCCTCTTCCGCTAATATAATAATAACATAATTTTATACATTAAAACAATAATATATAAAACTTAAAATTACTTATAACAAATCTCGAAACTCTTTTTTTCTTAATTAATTAAATATTAATAATATATTTAAAAGTTTAAAATAAATACTTTTATCGTTTAATTATTTAACTTTTTATATTAATATAACGGCTAGACTAGTTAATTAATTATTAAACTTAAACGTACGGGTTTATGTTAGCAGTTATATCGTAGGATTCTAATAAGTAACTTAGTTACGTCTAGTAATAGCAAATTAAAGGTGATCTAAGTAACTAAGTTATATTGCAAGCTGGTGTTATTTAAATTATACGAAATAATAAGGGTATATATTTTATTTTTGGCTTATGGTATTTAAGCAGCTTAAATTTTTTTTATAGTAGTTGAGTTCCTTTATGTTACGACCCAACAGAGGGGAGGTCTCGGAAACGGTCCTAGCGGACCGAAATAGGACCCAAGTGGGTCAGGTCACGTGATTTGGATCTTTTCTGTTCTTAAGATCCAATTGAATCCATATAGATCTAATGCCCTTTGGATCTGGGAGGACGATAAGATCCATAAGGGATCTAGGTTTTCATAAAAGGATATATACGTTCATTAGTTTTATAGTTTAGATAACGACAGCTTGTAATATAACTTGGTTACCTAAGATACCTTTGGTATTACCAAACGTAACTAAGTTATTTTCGTTATTCAGATCCTATAATACGACTGCTAACATAAACCGTACGACTTGGTTTAATAGTTGGTTAACTAGCCTAGCCGTTACACTTTAAGCCTATTAAGCCGCTTTCCCGGCTTAAACTGGCTTAAGTAACTAAATCTCTTTTAGATTAATTAATCTTTTTGAGCTAGTTACGTGATTTAATATTTATATCGGGGATGTGCTACGCATTTTCCGACCGTCTGCTGACAGGTTAAGCTCTTTAAGCCATAATATGATCTTTTTTTTTTTAGAATTTTTGTTCTTAAAGATTAGTTTTTTATTAGATTTATTTAATAAGTTATATTTTTTTCTAATTATTGTTGTTTTTACTATTTAACCGTTATGTCCGGTAGAATTAAAAAGTTACGATTTCGTAAACGTAATAACGTTTTAGTTTTGTAAAAGCGAACTAATCGTTTTAGGTTTAAAATGTTAATTGATATTTTTATTCCCGTTACGAATTCGAAAACAAAATTTGTAAAGTTTATTTTAGTTTCGGAAAATGTTCGCACTATATCGAATACGGTAATTGCTATAATCTTGTCGGTCCTTCCGAATTAAAACACCGGAAACTGGTAAATTAAACGGACCGTTTAAAGCTTTAAAAGTGCCTTATTAAAAATGAATTACTTAAGACTTCGTAATATCTTAATAAACTATTTAGTCGGTTAGCCCGGTTACGAAGTTAAAAATAGTGGTTGCGAAAACGTAATATTAAGATGTTGCGTAAGAGCATTTAGGGTATAAAGGCGGTAGAAGAATTTGAATATTTAAAGCGAAAATAAAAACAATTGGAGGCCGTAATAGCCGTATCGGCGTATATTACTTTTCCTGCCGAGGGTACTAACTGAGCGTCACTAGGTGACGTAGATTAAGGTATCTTTAATTCTAGCGTTTTTGGCGTTATTAGTAAAAGCTTATTAAAAGGCGCTAGGCGTTAATAAAATTTTTGGCAGGCTTTTAAATATTCTCGAAATTTAGAAAGTTCTTCTATTTAATTAGATATTTGGTAAGCCCCCCCCTTTTTTTTGCGTATATCGAAAATTTTCTCTGCTTCGTAATTAGGAATATCTCTTTTTACTTCGACTTTATCTCTTATATTAACCTTAATAGTATCTGCTGCAAACTTAAGCAAGGAAATATGAAAAATTAGATAAAGTTTAACCGTAAGGGGTAGTTCCAGCTGGTAGTTATATTCCGAAATTTTCTTAGTAATTTTATATAGCCCGATGTACTTATAATCGAGTTTTTAATTTGAACGTTTTGTTTTAATATTTTTAGTAGCTAAATGAACTATTTTGTTCTTTTCGAAGATTGGTTTTTTTAACCTTTTCTGGTTATAATATTTACTTATTTAGTTACGTACGAATTTAAGTTCTGTTTTTATTTCCGTATATAACTATTTAAGTTATTTTAATATTTATTAAGTCTTTACGGATTTTCTTATAAACTTCTGGTATAAATTTAAAATTAGAAGTTGCTTAAGTTATTTAAATATTATCATAGTAACTGGTATTATAAATAAGCTACATAATAAATAACATTTTAATTTAATTGTTTTATTCGTAATTAATATAGTATTTTAAATAAATCTTTAACGTCTAGTTGGTTTATTTATCTAATTATTTATTTAAGGTTTAAAAACATTTGATAATTTATAATTTAAGCCTATTTAAAATATCAGGCCTTGCTAGAATTTTAAAGTAAAGGTCGTATCTTTATCTAGGATAATTTATGCTAGTAATCTATATGTGTTAAAGATATATTACAAGAAAATATATGCTATTTATTCGGCATCCGTATTTCCGTTATAAGGTAAAAAATATGAAAATTTTATAAATCGGTCCACGATTATAAAGATGCTGTTATAATATATACCCGTTACTGGGTTTTCTAATAATGGAAGTTTCGTAATGAAGTTAAAAGTAATTAAATTTTATGGCTACTTTAAGACTACTAATAGTTATAGCTTTTTATAGAGCTTACGTCGTTATATTTTCGTCTTATTATAATTATTATATTAACGTAAGACTTTTTAAATTATTAATTTTATTTTAGGAAAATAATACGTCCGTTATAAACATTTTAAGGTTTTGTAAATCTTTAGGTATCTATGTAGCTAATATTTATGTATATCTCGTATTAAACTTTCTTAATATTTCTTTAATACCTAGATTTTATCTATTTGTTAGTTCTTTAGTAAATTATTATAATATTACTATATTTCTCGGTATATATTTAGTACAAATATCTTAATTATAGTAATTTATCGCTATCGTAAATATCCTTTAAGTATTATATTAAAAACTATTTATTAAAGCTTAACTTTAAGCTTTTCTAAGTTTGATTTTTTACTAATAATATCTACCCTGCTATTTTCTAAACTTTTATAATAAATAATAACGTAATCGAACTTTAAAAAGTATTCTACGTAACGTAATTATCGTTTAACTAGCTTTTTAATAATTACAAAGTAAGTAATATTTTTATAATCCGTATATACCTTAATCTAATACGGGGTTTCCTTAAAATAATATTTAAATTTCTTAAAAGCCTTAACGATAGCTAGCAATTCCTTATCGTATATAAGATAGTTTGACTTTTCTTTATATAATTCGTAATAATAAAGGGTAATAAGATGTAACTTTTCTTTCGTCCTGTTAACAAATTACTATTCTTAGAGCAAAGTTTAAAATGTCGGTTTCCAGCTCAACTAATCTTTTTAAGTTATAAATTATTAGTACTAATTTACTAATAAGGGCATTCTTAAGCTATTAAAAAGCGTTTTTTACAGCTGGAGCCCATAAAAACCGTCTCTCCTTTTTAGTAAGCTTTATTAATAGTATAGCTACCCTATTAAAAAGTCGTATAAACTATCGATAATAATTAGTAAATTAAAGGAATACTTTATAGTTTAATAATATTAATAAATCTTATCTAATTTTTAATTAAAGCAAACTTTTTAAGGTTTATCCGGATATATCCTGGCGTAATAATATGTCTTAAATATTCTACTTCTTAAATATAAAATATGCTCTTTTCTGCGTTAACTAAATGCTTTACGTCTTATAACGCCTATAAAATGTCGTAAACGTATCCTATATGTTCCTTTTCGATGTCCGAATAAATAAGAATATCGTCGAGGTAGTAAATAATAAAATTATTAAGGTACTTTCGAAATATATAATAAATTATCTGTTAAAAAGTTGTTAATTCGTTCGTAAGTTTAAAATAATATAACTAAGTATTTATAAAGCTTATATCTGGTTTAAAAAGCTATTTTCCATTCGTATTCTTCCTTAATTCGTATTTAATTATATCTTTTTTAAAAATCTAGGTTAGTAAATTACTAAGCTTTTCGTAAGCAGTCTTTTGCTTTTATAATTAAAGGTAACGTACTATATAAGTATGCGTAATATATAAGTATACGTAATACTTCTTGGCACTTTTTAATAATATACTTAAATTACTTAATTATAACACTTTATATTAATTTAAATCAATCGTATTTTTTTTTGTTACTCGCATTTACAGCTTTTCGACAAGTATATGTACTATATTAAGGCTTACCGCAGACGTCATACTGCTATTCCTTGTCCCTGACCTGCCTATAACAACTGCCTTTAACAGCTATTATTAATATTCTGTTACAACTACCCTTTTTGTAGGCTAAAAGAACTTGTTTATCCTATATAGCAAATATTCCTTTTTCCGGGAAAGGTACGTTCTAATCTCTTAATTGCGTAGTATCAAGTTATTGCGAAATCAAAGCCCGATACGTCCTGCAAATACGCCTTACAATATATTTACCTTAGCTAGCTCAGGCCTCTGCTGGCTCGTCTCTATTTTTGATATATTTTTATATATTACGCCAAGGTACTAAAATTAACTAATTAAACCGTATATTCCTTTATCGAGCTAGCTAGGCCTAAGTTCAAGTTGTAGAAAAATAGGTTCGTTTTCGGTACCTTTACCAAAATTCCCAACTTTTTTTTTATTTTTCCTAAAATTTAAAAATTTAAATAGAAAAAAATTATTACGTAGTTAATTTAAGGCCGGTAAGTATGAAACTTTATATACGCGTCGAATATAAGTTTAATATACGTCAGGATTCTTTTCAATTTTTTTAGATTAAAATTAAGGCCGATACGATTAAGTTTATATTTAGGAAATAAGCGATCGTAATGTTTATAAGGTTGCGACAGTATAACTATCGGTCGTATTATTATGTACCGGATTTCCAAAACATATTCTGTATAGGAAAAGCCCGTATATTAATTTTTTTAACCGTACGGACTGTGGTTATTACGTTGCAGTTATAAAAATGTTAGGGTTAACTAAATCCGTAATACTTTTATGTCTGCGATATAATTATTACAACCCGTACGGCTAAAAAAATAACTGGACGGGTTTTTTTTATATTGAATTACCCTTGGACGGCTTATAGCAAAATGTTATATATAGTGGTTGCGTTATCGTAACTATAAGGGCGTTTTGGATAAAAGGTTTGCCGAAACGAGAATTTTAACTTATTTTCTTAATATCTTTACCAAAACAACCCCGATTTAAAAGTTATATATACGATTAAAAAGTCCTTTTAAATCTGTATATAACTATGTTTTTTATTATTTTTTAATTATTTGTTATTGTTATTTTATTTAAAAGTTTCTTTTATGGATTTTGAAAAATTTATATAGGACTGCCGAAAACGAGCCCAAAAAATCACAATTTGTTATCAGGCCTTATTTTGGTGGTTTTGTTATTTTTGTAGGTCTTTTTCAAATTGGGTTAGCGGGGAACTTAAAGCTACTTAGCCGTAGTTGCGCCGCAGGCGCAGCTATAACCGCCAAAATGGGGCCTGATTTTAGTAAGGTAACAATATACCAATATGCCCTACGAGAAGTGTTACGACCTAACAGAGGGGAGGTCTCGGAAACGGTCCCAGCGGACCGAAACAGGACCTAAATGGGTTAGGTTACGTGATTTGGATTTTTTTTGTTTTTAAGATCTAATTGAATCCATACAGATCTAATACCTTTTAAATCTGGGAGGACGGCAAAATCTATAGGAAATCCAGGTTTTTATGAAGGATATATACGTTTATTAAGTTTTATAATTTAAATAACGATAATTTGCAATATAACTTAGTTACTTAAAATACCTTTGGTATTACTAAACGTAACTAAATTATTTTCGTTATTTAAATTCCTATAATATAACTGTTAATATAAACCGTATAACTTAGTTTAATAGTTAGTTAATTAACTTAGCCGTTATACGTTGTAAGTTTTTGTTTAGTAATATTATTAGATTTTAAGTAATTATCCGAACTGTTAAGATAATTTTTAATACCGAAAAAAATATTGTTAGTTAATAATTCCAGGATAAATTTAAAAAATTAAAAGTAAAAGTTTTACGATTTAAGGAAATAATTAAAAAGGATTTTAATATTTTAAAGGTTAAGGTTAAGAAATTCTAACCTTATAACGGAAAAACCGATATTTAAAGTTTCCTTACCTAAATACGAATATATTTACGGTTTTTGGCTTTCGACGACCCAGAAAACAAGATTTTTGCTATCGCGGTATTCCTTATTGGAAACGTATTTGACTGGTTCGAGCTAATTATGAAGGATTATTTAGAAAACGCGGAAAATAATAGGGAGATATTTATTAAGGAACTTTTCGCTTATTATTCCAACTTCGAAGAAAAATTAAAGGTTAATCTTAACAATTTTAACAAAAAACGTATTGCCGTATAAAAAATTTTGCAACTATAATAAAAAAAATTAGTATTTAAATACGTAATGGAATTTCGAAATTTAATAGTTAAGGTAAAATAGGTGGATAAAAAGGACGATACCTTAATTAACGTATTTTATAAAGGATTAAAGGATAACGTTAAAAACGAAATAATTAAGTTAAAACGATTAATTTTTTTAAGTAAATATATTTCCGAAGCGGTAAAGATCGATAATTGACAATTCGAAAAATAATAAAAAAAAAGGGGTTAATACGTTTTACGATATAAATTTAATAAATTTAATTAAAAAAATAAACGTAATATATTTTTTATTTTTTATAGAATTTAATTAGGTTTTATGGAATTTGGGGCGGTCTGGTAGTAAAAATAATTTTAGTTTAAATGTTATAATTATGGTAAAATAGGATATAAGGCTTTTTAATGTAAGGTATTTAAGAGATTTCGATAGAATAATTAAATTTTTATATCCGAGGGATAATAACAAAACGATAAAGATAATAAAAAGTTAATTAATATGGTTTAATTATGGTGTACGATGGTATAATAGTATAAGAATTATTTAGGATGGAAGGTTTTTATTAAAGAAAAATTATTAGCTTAATTTTAATAAAAAGGATAGTAGGAGGAGCAAAACTAACTGGCTTTGTAAAAATAATTATAAGAATATTATAAATAAAAAGAAGACCTATGTTTAGGAGAATTAAAGCGATATATAAAAATTTACGTTATTTACTGTAACAAACTTAGATATCGGTTTTATTAAAAGTAAAAGAAAGCGATTTATTAGCGTAAAATTCGGATGTATTAGTAAAGGTTTAACTTTAAACGATAAAAAGGAGTTAATAAGAATAATTAATAATAATACTAATATTTACGATTATTTATGGATTAAGATAAAGTTGATTAAAAAGTAGCTTAATAAAGTTGGTTATTTGGAAAATTATGTTTATAAAATTTTTTTTTTATTATTTTGGATAATGCGATTATTAAATAGAAAAGGATTTGATTTAAAGAACGGTAGAAAGGTATTGTTAGCGAGTTATTACCGATTTGGGTATTTAGCTGGTATTTATTATTGACTTAGAAAATAAAAGAATAATTAAAGAAGAAATTAAGAGTTTTATTAAAAAAAGGTAATGGGATTCGTAAGACGAAAAAGAATATAGTAATTAATAGGAAAACGATAGTTTATAGATGATATTATCCGATAAAGAGATAATCGAGATTTTTGTAAAATAAATTTACGAATAACCATATATGCGATAGTAATTTAAATAGTTATAAGAATAAGTAACGTAAATAAAAAAATAATTAGAAAAATTTCAAGTATAAAATAACCGGGATAAGGAAATATTACGAGAACTTTTACGGATTTTAAAAAAATAACGTTATTTATAGAAAAGTTACGGGTAAGCGAGAAAAAAAAGGTTAGATTATAATATTTTAAAAGGGTTTTAAATGTAACGATCGGAGTTACTGGTAATAATATTATTATTATACGAATACGAATTAAGAAAAATTGGTATACCGTAATAGTGGATTGTAAAGTAATAATTACAAATTATATCTGCCCGGAGGTAATAAATTAATTAAGGTTATTATGGAAGGAAAAAAGTTATTTTTATAAGGTCGAGAATGTTGAAGGTTAAAGATTTATTTATGATGACGGATAAGTTAAATGCGAGATTAATTATTTTAAGATTTTTGTTGAAAAAAAAAAATAGATTATTAATTTTAATATTATTTTATTGAATGGATACGATATAATCCTAAAGAAATTATAGTTACGTTAATATAACTTTTTAATTGATTGGGAAATTAATTAGATAAGTTTCCGTTTGTTTCCTAATATGAAATAAAATATAAACGATACGAGATTTTAATATTTAATCGATAAAGATAATAAATATAGGTATAAAAATACGATAAAAACTTTATTATTTAAAAAAATAAGATATATTTAGAATAAAAGATATAACAGAAGAATACGGCGCGTTATCGTAAACCTTAAAGTACGATTTCGATAGATAAATAATAATTTATAAGTATAACCCGAGAAATTACCAGAATGGATAGCGAAAGTATTATTATGATATTATAAGTATAGGAAATTTTTTTAAAAAAAGCTCGATACGAAATTATTATAGTATAGCGAATGGGATTATAAAATAGTTTTTAAGGACGGTAAAATGATTGTTTTTTATTTTATTTATAATTTGAATAAAATAAAGTTATACGTTTTTCGTAATTATTTAAAAGATAAATTGCGAAAAGGATATATACGACGTTTTAAATTATTAGCGGGATACCCGATATTTTTCGTATTACGGAAAAACGGGAAATTACGATTTGTTATCGATTATTAATAACTTAACGATATTACCGTTAAAGATAGAATATTATTACCTTTAATTATTAAGATTAAGGACCGATTATAAAATGTTAAATGGTTTATAGTTTTAAATTTAAAAAAAAAGTATAATTAAATTCGAATTAAATCCGGAAATGAATGGAAAATAACTTTTAAAATAAAATACGGATTATTCGAGTATTTTATTATGTTTTTTGGATTTACGAACGTATTAGTAACTTTTTAACGAATAGTTAATTATGTATTCCGAAAGTATTTTAATATTTTTATTGTGTGTTACCTCGACGATATCCTTATTTATTCGAAAATGAAAAAGGAATATGTAAAATACGTTTATAAGGTTTTATAAGTTTTATAGGACGTTAATTTTTTGGTTAATGTAGAAAAAAGTACTTTTTATATTTAAGAAGTTAAATATTTAAGATATATAATTACTTTAGGATATATTAGGATAGATTTTAAAAAAATTACCGTAATCCAGAAATGGAAAATATTTATTAATGTTATGGAGGTATAAATATTTTTTGGATTTGTTAATTATTACCGACGATTTATACGATATTTTAGTAAAATCGTAATATTATTAATAGAATTTATTAAGAAGGATCGGCGATTTATATAAGTTCTAATTGTTAAAAAAGCTTTTTAATAGTTTAAAGACGTTTTTATTAATAAACTTGTTTTGATGATGTATAATTTAAATAAATTAGTAAAATTCGAAATTAACGCCTTAGATTTTGCTTTAAAAATAGTGGTTTGTTAATGAGATGATTAAGGAAGATTGTATTTTATCGCTTTTTATTTTTATAAGTTATATGGTGTTAAATTTAATTACCTTATTTACGATAAGGAATTCTTAGTTATCGTTAAGGCTTTTAAGAAGTTCCGATATTATTTTAAGGGGAATTAGTATTAAGTAAAAGTATATATAGATTATAGAAATATCTTTTATTTTGTAATTATTAAAGAATTAGTTGGACGATAATTACGTTACGTAAAATATTTTTCGGAATTTAATTACGTTATTATTTATCGTAAGGGGTTAGAGAATGGTAGAGTAAATATTTTTAGTAGATAATTAGATTTAAAGGATTTTAAGGTAAAAATATAATAAACCGTGTTTAACCGGACGTTAGAGGGATATTTATAATAATGATATATTAATATTATTAGAATGTTTATACCAGATATGTATAAGGAAATATAACAATATTATAATAACTTATTTAAAGATTAGAAAACGGATAGGGTTTATATATTAGAAAGATATTAAAAAAATATAATATAAAAAATATATAAATATTAATTATACGGATACCTAAGGATTTATAAAATCTTAAAACGTATACGGCGAACGTATTATTTTTTTAAGATAAAGATAACCGTATAAAAAATTATATAATAATATAATATTTACGTTAAAACGAAAACCAGATGATATAAATTTTACGGGAAATTATAATTATTATTAATTATTAAATAATTATAAAATTTAATTACGTTTAATTTTATTACGAAACTTCCTTTATTAAAAAACTTAATTACGGGTATATATTATGATAGTATTTTCGTAATTGTTAATCGATTTACAAAATTTTCCTATTTTTTATTTTATAATAAAGATATAAATACCGATTAAATAATATATATTTTTTTTCGATATATATGCAGTATATATAAATTATTAACAGAAATTATTTTAAATAAAAATATAACCTTCATTTTTAAATTTTAACAAAGTTTAATAACGTAATTCGGCTTAAATTATAAATTATTAAACGCTTTTAAACTATAAATAGATAAATAAACGGAAAAAACTAATTAAATATTAAAAACGTATTTATAATACTATATTAATTATAAATAAAATAACTAAGTTAAAAAGTTACTTATTATATAACTAACTTATAATATTAATTACTATAATAATATCAAGATAATTCCAATAATTGTTAATTTTGGTTTTACTTTAAAAGTTTATAAAAAAACGCGAAAAAAAAAACCCAATTAATATTAAAATAAACTTTATCTTAAAATAACTTAAGCAATTATATTAAAAAATAAAAACAAAATTTTAATTTATATACGAACGAATAAATAAATATTATAACCAAAAAAAATTAAAAGGACCAACTTTTTCGGAAAAAGAAATGGTTTATTTAACTATTAAAAATATTAAAACCAAACGCCTAAATTAAAAACTTGACTTTAGATATATTAACCTATACAAAATCACTAAAAAAATCTCAGAAAATAATTATTAATTAAAGTTGCCACTTAGAGTTAAATTCTATCCAATTTTTTATATTTCCTTATTCGAATTAGTAGCGGATATTATCAAAATATATATAACATAAAACAATATAAAGGCGGAAAAAAAAAGGAAAATATACGAAATTGAAAAAATACTCGATATACGAAAAAAAAAGGATTTACTTAATACTTAATTAAATAAAAAAGTTACTTAAATTCCGAAAACACCTAGGAACCCGCCAAAAATCTCACTAGCGCCCAGCACCTGCTAAAGAACTTTTATTAATAATATCGGGACCGCCGAAATTAAAAATGTTCCAGTCCACGTTATCCAAAGACGGTTAATTAGACATCTTAAAAATGGATTAATCACTTTAAATAAAAACCTAAATAAAAAACAACGCGTTTACCTCTAACCGTTTTTAATCCTTCAACTTATCCATAGATTAAAAGCCGCAATTAACAATTTTTACCCCTTAAGCGTAAAAAAACCGTTTCTGGCGACGAAAACGAAAAAAACGATCAATAATCTTATCAATATTACACTATTTACGTACAAAATCCTCCTTTAACTCTTACTGAAAACGTAACAAAATTTTTTCCGTTACGGCCTTTTCGTAATCTAAATAATTTTTTTCCTTTTTAATACAACAAAAAAAATCGATAAAAATACCAAACCCATCACAACGACGACGATATTTAATATATTCGTTATAACGACGAATCTTTTTTATCATTTAACATTTCGTCCCTTTCTTAAAATATAACGTATACGGCATTATTTCAAAACCAAATTTAATAATATAAACAACCAAAGATTTTAGGCTCTCTTTTTAATTCGGACAACTACGGGATTTATAATTAACGATATAACCACCTATAATAAAAAATTAACTTACCAAAAAAAAAATCTTTAAAAACAAAAATCCTAAAAAAAAAAATATCGTATTACGACCTAACAGAAAGGAGGTCTCGGAAACGGTCCCAACGGACCGAAATAGAACCCAAATAAATCAAATTACGTAATTTAAATCTTTTCTATTTTCAAGATCTAATTAAATCCATACAGATCTAATACCCTTTAAATCTGGGAAAACGGCAAAATCCATAAAAAATCCAGGTTTTTATAAAGGATATATACGCTTATTAAGTTCCATAACTTAAATAACGACAGCTTACAATACAACTTAATTACCCAAAACACCCTTAATATTACCAGACGTAACTAAGTTACCTTCGTTACTCAGACTCCCATAATACAACTACCAACATAAACCGTACGACTTGGTTTAATAATTGGTCAACTAGCCTAGCCGTCACACGAAGCCCCCGTACGGACCACCCACCTCGCCTCTTAACGCATTTATAACACGTCCGTAATACATTTACAGATATATTTTAACGTATATCTTTAACGTATTAAAACCGGATAAAAAATACTCTCGTATTTAAGTTAAAAATTCGCTTAATAATTGTTTTCTTGTCGGTCGGCTTTAGTTCTTACGTAATAGGGGTAATATTAACTGAGATACGTTAGAAAATAGTTAATTATAAGCGGGTTAAAAAGAAGGAATAATACTACGGCGTTTCCGATAAACTTTAATATAATACGTATATTTATTAAGAAATTATAAATGCGGTTAACGGGAAAAAATATAATTAATTTAAATTAATTTAAAATATTATAATTAAGTAATTAAAGTATATTATTAAAAAGTACTAAGAAATATTACGTATATTTATATCTTATACGTACTTATATAATACGTTAATAGTATTTTATCTTTAATTATAATATTATTAAGCTATCGGTAATTAACGACAAGTTATAACTTTTCGCTTTTCCTAGGTATAAAGAATATAAAATATCTTATTAGCAACTTGGAACGCCGTATATAGCCTTTCTTAAGCTTATTTTCGAGGTAATTAGGGAGTGCGTTTAATTTAGCTTCGTTTAAGTTGTATATAAAGTAAAAGATAATTATCTTACCTTTTTTAAAAACTATTTCGTAGTTTTATTTGCTATACTTTAAAAGCTTAATCTTAAGCTTGTGCTAAAAATTTGTTCGTACTGGTAGTATTATAGTAGTACTTTAACTATTTATTTCAGCTTTTCTTAAAGTTGTTTTTATAAATCGTTATTTATCTGCCGAAATCGCGTTTTAAGGTAGGCGATAATACGTTACATTTTTCTATTATGCTCTTTGTTTTGGCTATATCGTTTTCCTTTAGATAGTAAAATTTCTATCGTATCCTTATACCTATATTCGTTATTCTTACTGATCGAATGTTAAGATTTCATATCTTCTTTTTTCTATTAGCTGGGAGGCGAGCAGAAGCTTACTTGATTAGATTTTTAGTCGATTAAGAGGTTATATTAATATAGTGATAATTTTCCTAAAATTAAGTTATACCCAGTTAATAAGATAATATCGAAATTAATAATTTGCTTCCTTTTTTTAACGAAGGTTTTAGGGTAATTAATTTCGCCTTTAACTTATCCGTTATCGCAGTTAAAACTCTGGCCTTCGATATTCTTTATCTTATAAGGTTCTTCCTTTTCTTTCTAGGATAACCTTAGCTAATTTATTACTTCTGGATTAATATAATTTGCGTCGAGTATACCGTAATTTACTATTGCGGTATACTAATCTTTTTTAATTCGTATTCGTATTATAATTACGGTATTTCTAGCTCTTATTATCGTATTTAAAGCTTTTTTAAAGTACTGTAATTTAACTTCTATCCTGCCATCTTAAAGCTCTTCTATAGGTAACGCTTGTCTTTTAAGTTGTCTTTTAGCCTTTATACTTACTTTATAAGTTGCTCGTTAAGCTTTTGTAGTTGTTCGATATGTCGTTTTTATTAGCGTAATTATACTTCTATAGTTAACCTATACGTTAAAAACTTTTCGATTAACATATTTAAGTTTGGTATTTTTTAAGGTAATTAAAATAAACTGTTAAATTTTTTCCCTAATAACTTATCTTTTTAAGAAGTCCGTAATAAAATTTAACTAAAACTATAAGTCGGTAACGGTTTATTAATAGTACTTTTTAATTATTTTTCAAATTAATTCTTTCTTAAGTTTAATAATTATATTAATCGTAGTAGTATAAAGGGTTTCCTATTGGGTAACTTCTTCTTTTTAGTTAGCTCTTAATTATTACGAGTTCGTCGATTTTATTTTACGTTATTATAGTTCTTAAGTATTGATATTATTACTAGTTTTTAAAGTTTTTACTATATTAGTTGGTAAAATCGAATTTTTAATATCATAATTACGTAATTCGTTAAGCTATATATTACTTTTAATCTATATAAATAACGTATTAATATTTCGCGTAGTTAATAGTATGTAATAGTTCATACTAGTTAGGTTTCCCGAGTAGGATGTTATCTTTTTAACCTTAATATTACTTAAATCTTTTTTTTATATTTTAATCGTTTTATTTACGTCGTTATTATTAACGCTTTTTTATTAGGAATAGAAAAGTAATTAATTTCCTTTAAATTTCTTTTATCTTTCGTAGTTCTTTAGTTATTAAGTAACGGTGATTACCGGTACAGCTTGCCGCTACTAGGTAACTCCTTCCTGAAATAATATTTTTACTTTCCTAAGTCCTTGTTAGACTTTTCGTGATAGGTAGTAATTGTTTCTTATCTAGATCGCGTTAATTTAATTATCGAGGTTCTAGTTCTGCTTGGGTTATTTTTTAGGAATAGGTATCTAGTTATTTTATTATGATTTTTTAAGTTCCTTATATTTAAAAAACTTATATTTTATTTTACCGCAATAAAAGTACTTAATCCGGCTTTAATTTTTCTTTTAAATAGCTTTTAATTTTATAAGTTCTGGTTACGTTCTACAAAAAAAAAAGAATTTCTTTTTTCTTTTAATTAAATTTAAGGTAACTAAACTGTAAAATGTATTATCTTTTTTTTTCGTTACTTAAACTGCCGGTTATCGATTTTAATTACTTCGGCGATTTATTTATCCAGGATAACTAAACGATCGATTTGAATAATTTAATACTTAACGTCGTTTTTTAAGCTTTTATAAAATATCTTAATTAAGATTTTAATCTTATTATCTTCTTATCTGGCCTTAATTATTAAATCTTTTAAATAATATTACATACTTAAACGTTAGGCCCTTCTGTCGTAACTGTAAGATCTGCTACGTTATAACTGGTTCTTCGTTTAAATTGTTAAAATTATTGCGGAACTTAGTCTCGAAATAGGTAAACAGGGTAAAAACTTTATTAATAAACTTTTCCTTATCGGATTTCTTATTTTCTAAGATATTCTTTATAGTTACTTCGAATTAATTAGTTACATTTCTAATTAAGCATGTTATTATTATAAGAATTTAATTTAAAAAATGGGTAGAGTTTAAAAAACGGAGGTAAATTCGTACTTAAGTAAGAAAGATTTAAATAGGGCTTTTCTTATCGTAAGACTCCGGTTTCCTAATCTTTACTTTTGTAATAATAATCAGTATAGGTAGCATAGCTTTAGCTTGGTTCGTAAGTTGCTAAACTTTATTCTTAAGCTTTTTAATCTTGGCTTAAAATTGCTAGGTAGTAAAATCTTAAATATTAGTTAACATTTTAATAGTATTAAGTATTACTTAAAGTTTAGCAGTATTATTAAATAAGAGTTTATAACGTATAACGAATAGTTTAATTAAATAATTATTAAACTAAAACGTATAAATTTATATTAATAGTCGTATCGTAAGATTTTAAGTAATAAATAACTTAATGCCGTTTAATAATAGCAAATTAAATGTAATTTAAGTAATTAAATTATATTATAAACTAGTATTAACCTACTATATAAACCTACCGCTTCTTTTTAATACGCTTTAATAATATATTTAAATTACTTAACTGTAATATATTAAATTAACCTAAATTTATTAAATATTCTTTTGCTAATTATATTTATAACTTCTTAATAACTGCACGTATTATATTAGACCTTAATACGGACGCTATATTACTATTTTTTTCCTTAACCTATATATAACCAATTACCTCTTAACGCGTCTAAGTTAATTTTACCCCCATTTCGTTCGACCTAAAGCCAACCGATTAGATAACTATTTTCGACCGAATCCTTAACCTAAATACGCGAGTATATCTTATCCGGCTTTAATACGTTAAAGATATACGTCGGAAAACGTGTTATAAGACGCGTTATAAACGTATTAAGGACGCGTTAAGGGGGTGTTAGGTGGCCCGTACGGGGGCTTCTTATAGGGCGTGTCGGTGTATTGTACAGCCTGTTATAGAGCGTATCTGCTTGATTTTATAATAACTACGTAATTACAAGATTAAAACAAACGTTTTCTAAAGAGATTTGCTATTTCTGCAGTGGTCCCACTTTTTACACCTGGCACTACCTGCCACACCGCCGCCACCTGGCAACATAATTATATGCAGCTGTAATTGCAACTCCTTTAATTTTTTCAAAGCTTCGCAATAATAATAATAATAATAATAACAATACCGTCATTCCGCCATATTTCGCTATTATGGCGGAGATCCCGAATCCCGAAAAAAAAGGACCTTAAAGCAGGCGTTCTGCTAATTTCTAGGAGCCCGTTTACGTTTATATTTAACAGTACGTAAAACGTTACGGTTATAATATTAAACGTAAATAATATAACAATTATCGTTACGGGAAACTTAATTAAATAACCGTTTCCTGTAATTGCGATATAACTAAAAAAAACTAAAATACCGGCAGATAAATTAAATAAATTACGAAAAAAGTCGGTTATACGTAACGTAACTATATAAAAATTACGGCCAAAACGGATGAAAAAATTCGATTTCGAATTAAACCCCTTTTAAAATATATATAATTATATTTATAATTTTTTTAACGATAGGATTTTAAATAATAGTTTAAGTAATCTTATATATAAACGTTTTACGAATAAATAAAAGCGTTATATTAAAAGTTAATATAAAATCGGTAATATAGCTTAGGTTATCGTAACGTTGTTACGTATTATGTTTCTTTACCTTTTTATATACGTAAAGATTAAAAACGTTAATATTTATATCCTTAAAATAAAACTGGAAAAAATAAATAATTTTATTAAAACTTAAACGTTTATTAAAAAATTCGAAAATAAAAATTATTTTTATTAAATCGTTTGCGAAAAAGTTAATTTTAACCGTATTATTAATATATTTTAAACGTACTTATAATATATCGAAATATTATAACGTTTTTAATATATTATTACTATAAATAATATATATAAAACTAACCGTTATAAAATGCCGTTTATAAAATATTACGGGTTATACAAATTATAAAAATATTTTTAATATAACGTTCGAGGTTATTTATAACGAAACAAAAACGTTATTTAAATAATTGCTTTAATAATATACATTTTTCCTAAAGGAACTTAATATCTTATATTTTAATATTTTTTTTTCCGATTTCGACGGAAAACTTAAAAGTGTAATAATAATAACGTTACCGGATATATAATAATAAATATATATTTTCTATATAAATAAAAACGTTATACTTTATAACCGCGAAAAGTAAAAAAATATCTTTATCAAAAATAACGGTAATAATAATTTCCCTAGGGATAATAACGGTACTAACAACAAGGAAAACGGGTTTTTAAACCTTAATAAGGATTTAGAAAATAACGATTAATAAAACCGTTAATATTTAAATAATCCTATACGTAATAATTAACTTTATCCTCTAAGGATATTATTTTCCTTTATCTTTTATAACTATAAAAAATACTTATTATATTAATAATATATAATATATTTACATACCGAAAATTTTCTTAACGTTATTTAATAACGTTTAATAAACGAATTCGGTAATAATTAACAGTTTACCGTTAAATAACCAAAAAATATATAACTTTCTATTTATTATTAATAAGTTAAATATTTTACTTTATGATATTTTAATTATAAGGCTTAAACGAACTTTTTTATGGAGTTTAATTATAATTTTGTTAAACGTTATTTACTTAACAGGTACGGTAACTTTTTCGTTATAAATAAAACCTTTATAAAAATGATTAATAAATAAAAGGCGAAATTTTATTACGTAATAACTAATTATATTACTTAATTCCGCCGCAATCTTATCCGCTGTAAATAAATAAAAAATGTTACATTTCGTTATTTAAAAAAAACTGTTAATTTTTTAACAAAATAATACTGCCGGGCGTTATTATAATTTTTAACGTAAGCTAATCCTATTCCTTTACCGTTATCGCTATATATAGGTATTTTTAAAGCGCAATATAATATATTACACGTTTATAATATATATTATAATATTTATTTAACGTTTAAAAATCCCTACATTAAAAAATTATTAACAAACGATATTAACGGATAATAATATATATAACGGAATTTAGTAAGTAACTTTTATTATTTAAAAATTGTAATTAATAATATATAAATTAACGAGACCCTATTTTTATTTATCCGTAAATTATAGGTTATTTAAATACGTAACTGCCTTTTTAACGCCCCGATAACTTTATCTGAAACTTTCCGTTTAAAAACCCGATAATCCTATATACGCCGAAACCTTTATAAATTACTTCGCCGTAAACGTTTATAATAAAAACCTGTCGAAAAATCCGAAAATAATATTACGTTTTAATTTTTATAACGGGTACGTTATAACGTACCTACGTTTTTAACCCTGGGTAACGTTTAAGGTAATATATTATCTATATTACTTACGAAATAGCAAACGACCGTAATAAAGGGATAAAACCGAGGCCGTAATAGTAAAGTTATATATTATCGTAATAAATACGGTAAACGCGGTAAACGTAAAAAAGATAGCGGATAAGGTAATACGGAAAGAATAATAGTATTTATAACTTTATCGGCGCCTATAACGTCGTTTATAGTACTTAAAGTAACGATAACCTTAATTGTTACGGCTGATTTAAATTTTAAATACCGTTAGCAAAAATTCGTTATTGTTACGTATCGTTTTTAATATATAATAAGTTATTTTAAACTGGAATTAAGGGTATAAGCATTTAATTTAGTTATAATTAATACGATTAACTTAACGAACGATAATTAATTATTATATAGGGTTATAAAAATATTAGAACGTTTTAAAATACGTTAGTTTTAAGAAATATTATTATAATATAATTAAAGTTTATTATAAGTTTTGTTAATAAAAGTGCACCTTAATAAATTAATTGAAAATAAATATGCTTTATTAATGTTTTGTATAAGGGGGTTTTTAAAGGAAAACTAGGTACGAACTAGCAGGTATGCCAGGTGTATACCAGGTAGAAGTGGGGCCATTGCAGAAATAGCAAAAGGTTTACTGCAGAAATAGCAAATCTCTTTTTAAAAAGAGGAACACTTACTAGATAGGATAAAGAAGTTCTTTTGGTCGGTAGAAGGGGAGGTGGTAAATGAATGCTGTTAGCAGCTGTTAGGAAGGGCTATTACGGTACGATTGGAAGGAAGGAATAGTAATATAGCGTTTGTAACAGGGCTTGATATATTACGTGTACTTGTTAAGAAGTTGTGGATATAGTTAGAAAAAAATTATTCGATTAATTTGGGTTGATTTAATATATTATAGTTAAGTAATCTAAGTGTATTATTAAAAAGTATTAAAAAGCGAGCGGGGAGCTAATATAAGCAGTAAGCTTATATAGTACGTTATTTAAATTATAAGAAATAATAAAAGTATATATCTTATTCTTAACTTAAGATATTTAAGCGGCTTAAACTATTTTATAATAGTTAAGTTCTTTTAAGCTCTTTAAGCCGCCTTTTCAGCTTAAACTAGCTTAAGGTATTAAATTCCTTTTAGATTAATTAATCTCTTTAAGCTAGTTATGTAATTTGATATCCCTATCGGGGATGTACTACGCATCCTCCGGCCGTCTGCTAATAAGCTAAGCTTTTTAGATTATAACAATTAAATTTTTATTTTTATTTAATTACCCTATCGATTTCTAATTAATATAAACGTAATTAACCCGTATATTATAATTATATACAAAACTAATAACCTGATATAAACTTTACGCCGTCGATTTATTCGATTTATATTAAATATCGTATTTAACAAGTTAAACTGTATTTTATAAAAAAAAATTAATACGATATATAATCCGGTTTTCGGAAAACTTAATATTATTTTCGTTATTAACATCAAATTTAATTTTTTTATTATTATTTAAAACTTCTTTTCTATAACTAACTTAATTATTATTTAATTTATATTATTAATTTAATTAATAAAAAAAGTAATAAATTTTTATATTAATAACATTATATTTTTCCTTCGTTTTAATATTTATAAATATAAAAAAACTTAATTTAAAAATATTCGAACGTATAATTATTAAATGATATAATTATATTATTTTTAATTTTAAATAAATCTAGAACAATTAATTTTAATCTTATTAAGGATTAAAGTAAGATTAATGATATAAAACTAAGAATACGGAAGTATGCGAGCTAGCTGGCTACTTATAAGCCTGTTAAGGCTGCAAGCCTTAAAGTCGCTTATAATCTCTAATAAATCTTATTTTCGAACGGTAATATCATTTAATTAATACGATAAAATATAGTTATTATCGATATAAAATAACTTTTAAATTAAATATATTAATAACCTTAACCTGTATTGTATTTTACTTATTTATATAATGTCCTATACGTATAAGCGGAACATTTCTTAGTACCTCGTAATAATAAATCTAAATAACTTAACTATAATATATTAAATTAATTTAAATCTATTAAAAGCTTTTTTGCTAACTGTATTTATAACTTTTCCATAAATGCACTTATTATATTAAGGCGTAATACGGACGTCTTGTTGCTATTCCTCCTTTTTAACCTATTTACGTCTAACTGTTCCTATACGCGTTTAAACTAATACTACCCTCATTTCGTACGACCTAAAGCCGGCCGGCTAGATAATTATTCTCGACCGAACTTTTTACCCAAATACGCGAGCATTTCTTGTCCGGCTTTAAGACGTTGAAATACGTCGAGGAACGTGTTATAGACGTGTTATAGACGCGTTAAGGAGCATGTTAAGGGGTCCGTACGGGGGGCTTCTTACAGGGCGTGTCGGTATCTTATAAAGGGTATATCGGGCTTAATTTTATAACAACTCGATACTTATATAATTAAAAGATTAAAACGGACGTTTCTAATACAAGGAAATACTTATTAAATAAAATAAACCAGTTCTTTTAAGCGGGGAAAAAAGTAGTAGTAAATAAATACTATTAATAGCTGCTAAAGGTAGTTGTTGCGTACGGATTAAAAGGAAGAAATAGTAATATAGCGGTAGTAATAAGGCTTGATATAATATATACACTTGGAAAAAAGCTGTAAATACAGTTAATAAAGAAGCATTCGATTAATTAGAGCTAATTTAATAAGTTATAATTAAGTAATTTAAATATATTGTTACGTATTACTAGAAATCATCCGAATGTAACGGCTAAGCTAGTTAATCAACTATTAAACCAAGTCGTATAGTTTATATTAACAGTCGTATTACGGGATCTAAGTAATAAGAATAACTTAGTTACGTTTAGTAATACCAAGGATATTTTAAGTAATTAAGTTATATTACAAGCTGGTATTATTTAAATTAAGGAATAACGAACGTATATTTTTTTTTTAACTTATTAGCTTATTTTTTGTAAGTTGGTACTTTAATTTATTAATTTGTTTCTTGTAAGCTAGTAATCCACCTTCCTGGTTTACCTTTTGTAAGCTGGTAATTTAATTACGTAATTTAACTTACTTAAATCCTGTTTCGGTTTATCGGGACCGTTTTTAAAACCTCCCCTTTATTAGGTCGTAATACGATTTCCCCTTTTTTAAGATTCTTGCCTTTAAGAATTTTTTTTTATATAAGTCCTCTTTTTATCACATTAAATTAAGGTACTAAAAGTCGTTCGCGTAAAATAAAGTAACGTTATACTTTATTGAACTTAATTAATTTAAAGAATTTCGAAACGATACCGTATTTTTTTTGCTTTTTAAAACAACTTAATTATTAAATAATAACGGGTATTTCCCGTTATAAGAAATATATTTATCGCGGTCGTTCTTATAATAATACTGGTATTCCCGTAATAATGGTTAATCGTTATATCGTTAAGGTTTATCGTTTGAAAAAAAAGAAGCTTGCTATGGAGTAAGCCTTTACCGAATCCTTAGTTCGCTTTTTTTGTATACGCAAATAACGTTAATAATATTAAACTTAGGGTACGAAATTCGTAAACCGTACTTTGCAGTTTTTAAATAAGTAAAACGAATTTAACTATTAAAAGTCGGAATTAACGGTAACCGTTTAGGCTTTTAGTAATATTAACGTTATCGACTGGAATGCCGTCGACCAGGGCCTTCTTTTTTTAAATAACGTAAACTGGGATACGCTTATTATTAGTTCCGCCGTTGCTGGTAAAAGTTTTTTAGCAGGCGTTAGGCGTTAATAAGATTTTTTGCGAGTTCCTAGGTATTTTCGGAGTTTAGGTGGTTTTTCTATTTAATTAAATACTGGGTAAATCCTTTTTTTTTCGTATGTCGAAAATTTTTTTTTGTTTATATATTAGTATATATTTTTTTATTTTCTTTTCGTACCTAGTATTAACTTTAATAATATCTGTTACTAACTCGAATAAGGAAATATAAAAAACTGGATAAAGTTTAACCTTAGATGATAATTCTAATTAGTAATTATTTTCTAATAATTCTTTTTAATAATTTTATATGGTTTAATATATTTTAAATCGAGCTTTTAGTTTAGGCGTTTAGTTTTGATATTTTCGGTAATTAAATAAATTATTTCCTTTTCCGAAAAATTGCTTTTTTAATTTTTTCTTGTTATAATATTTTTTTATTTATTCGCGTATAAATCAAAATTCTGTTTTTATTACCTGGTGTAATTATTTAAGTTATTTTAATATAAAAAACTGTTTTAACATTAATAAGTTTTTTTTTTGTATTTTTTTGTAAATTTCCGGAGTAAAACCGAAGTTAATAGTTATTAGGGTTATTTTAATATTGTTATAATAGCTGGTATTATAAGTTACTTACGTAATAGGTAATTTCTTAATTTAATTATTTTATTAGTAATTAATATAATATTATAGGTATGTTTTTAACGTTTGGTTAATTTTTTCCGTTTGTTTATTATTTATAACTTAAAAGCATTTAATAGTTTATAATTTAAGCTCAATTATATTATTAAATTTTACTAAAATTTCGAAATAAACGTTACATTTTTATTTAAAATAATTTTTAATAATAATCCGTATATGCTATATATGTATCGAAAGAAAATATATGTTATTTATTCGGTATTTATATTTTCGTTATATGGTAAAAAATAGGAAAATTTTGTAAATCGGTTAACGATTATAAAAATACTGGTGTAGTATATATTTATAGCTGGGTTTTTTAATAAAGAAAATTTTGTAATAAAATCGAACGTAATTAAATTTTATAATTGTTTAGTAATTAGTAATAGTTATAATTTTCCGTATGGTTTATATCGTCTAGTTTTTATTTTAGCGTAAATGTTATATTTGTTATATAATTTTTTATACGGTTAATTTTATTTTAGGAAAATAGTATGTTTACTTTAAGCGTTTTAGGGTCTTGTAAATTCCTGGGTATCCGTATAATTGGTGTTTATATATTTTTCGTATTAAGTTTTTTTATTGTTTTTCTAGTACGTTAATTTTATTTATTTTCTGGTTTTAGAGTAAATTGTTATAATAACGTTATATTTTTTAATATATATCTGGTATAGATATTTTAATCGTATTAATATGTTATTGTTGTAGGTGTTTTTTTAGTATTTAATTAAAAATAATTTATTATATTTTCACCTTAATAATTTTTAGGTTTAGTTATTTATTAACAGCGTTTGCCTTATTATTTTTTTAACTTTTTATAGTAGATAATAACGTAATCGAATTTTAAAAGGTATTTTATATAGTGTAATTATCGTTTAATTAATTTTTTGGTAGTTGCAAAATGAAAAATATTTTTGTAGTTTATATATACCTTTACCTGGTATTAATTTCTTTTAAGATAATATTTGAACTTTTTAACAGTTTTAATAATAGCCAGAAATTCTTTATCGTAAGTGGGGTAATTTAGCTTAGTACCGTATAATTTATAGGAGTAAAAGGCGATTAGATATAGTTTTCCTTTATTATTTCGTTGGCAAATTACTGCTATTAAAGTAAAGTTTAAAACGTCGGTTTTGAGTTTAACTGGTTTGTTCGGGTCGTATATTATTAAAATAGGTTCTCTAGTAAGTGTGTTTTTAAGTTGTTAGAATGTTTTTTTTACAGCTGGGGCCTATATGAACCGTTGATCTTTTTTAGTAAGTTCCGTTAATAGTATGGCGATTTTGCTAAAATGTCGTATAAACTGTCGGTAGTAGTTGGCGAGTTTAAGGAATATTTGTACCTCGGTAATATTAGTAAGTATTTTTTTATCCTTAATTATAATAATTTTTTTCGGTTTTATTTTGATGTATCTTAAAATAAAAAAAATATCTTAAGTACTTGATTTTCTGGGTATGAAAGGTATTTTTCTTTGTGTTAATTAAAAGGTTGGTATTTTATAAAATGTATAAAACCTTATAAATATATTTTGCGTATTCCTTTTTTATTTTCGAATAAATAAGGATGTCGTCGAGATAACATATAATAAAAATGTTAAAGTACTTGTGGAGTATATGGTTAATTATCCGTTAAAAAATCGTTGGTACGTTCGTAAGTTTGAAAGGTATAACGAAATATTCGAATAACTTATATTTTATTTTAAAAGTTATTTTCTATTTAATTTTTACTTTAATTCGAATTTAGTTATATTTTTTCTATAAATTTAGGGCCGTAAATTAATTAGTATTTTGTAATTGGTTCTTAATTTTGGTAATTAAAAGTAATACTATTTTATCCTTAATAATAATGTTATTAAGTTGTTAGTAATTAATAATAAGTTGTAACTTTCCGTTTTTTCGTAATACGAAAAATATTAGGTAACCGGTTAACGACTTAAAGCGTTGTATATACTTTTTTCGTAATTTATTTTTTAAGTAATTACAAAAAATGTATAGCTTTATTTTATTCAAGTTGTAAATGAGATAAAAAGCGGTTATTTTATTATCTTTAAAAATTATTTTATAATTTTATTTATTATATTATAGTAACTTCGTACGGAGTTTTTTTTAAAAAAGCTTTTTATATTTATAATACTGTAATAATACTTTTGTTATTTATTCCGGTAATTTTTCGGGCTGTGTTTGTAGGTTGTTGTCTATCTGTCGGAATCGTGTTTTAAGGTTTACGATAACGCGCCGTATTTTTTATTATGCCTTTTACTTTGGATATATTTTATCCTTTTAAGTAATAAGGTTTTTGTTATATCCTTATATTTATATTCGTTGTTTTTATCGATCGAATGTTAAGATCTTATATCTCTTTCGTTTTTTCTTATATTAGGAAATAAGCGAAAATTTATCTAATTAATTTCTTAATCTATTAAAGGATTATACTGGCGTAACTATAGTTTTCCAGGATTATATCGTACCCTGTTAATAAGATAATATCGAAATTAATAATTTATTTTTTTAATAAAAGTTTTAAGGTAATTAATTTTACGTTTAATTTACCCGTTATTATAAGTGAATTTTTAACTTTTGGCATTTTCGACTTTATAAAGGTAATCTTTTATGGTAGTTTTAATTAATTAATTTTTTCCGGGCTGATATAATTAGTAATTGTCGTTTTGCAGTTTATTATTACGGTATACCAGTTTTTCTTAATTCGTATTTATACGGTAATAGCGTTATCGCCTGTAGCTCCGATTATTATATTTAAATCTTTTTTAAAATGTTATAGTTTAACCTTTTTTCTTTCGCTTACCTGTAACTCCTTTACAGGTGGCGCTGGTTTTTTGGGGTCCGTAGAAGTTCCCGTAAAGTCTCCGCGTTTCGGTCGTTTTGTGTTCGGAGTTTTTTTAATTGTTTTTCTATTCGCGTTATTTGTTTTTGCAGCTGTTTAAGTTGTTGCCGTAAATTCCGTCGTTTTTAAGTTTGTTCGGTAAAGGTGTTAATCGTTTTTTCGTTTGGTAATATTAACTATAAACTATCGTTTTTTTTCTTATTAGGTATTATAATTTTTTTTGGTTTTTTGTATTTTATTGGTTTTTTTTAGTAAAGCTTTTAATTTCTTTTTTAATCGCTTTTTTACTTTTCGGGTTTATGATAAAAGGCAGTTAAATACCTAAGTCGGTGATAACTCGTTAATAGTGCTTTTTTATTATTTTCTAAATTAACTCCTTTTTAGTTTAGTAGTCGTATTATTTAAAATAGCAAAAGGGGTTTTTTTACAGATATAATTTCCTAGCTAGTTAATTTTATAGCGTTATTTGTTAATCGATTTCGTTTTTTTCTACAAACGATTGTAAATATAGGTATTATTGCTAGTTGTTTTTGTAAATTTTTTTTTGTTTCTTAAAATTAAATTTTTTCTGGTATATTAAGATTATATGTTAGTAAATTATCTTTTTCCATTGTTAATGGAATTGGTATCTAGACTTTTTGTAATAGATAGCCTAAGTTTTCGTATATCGTTTTAATTCTTTTAGGTAAAGGTTTTTTTTCTATTTGTAATGCTTTTATAACCATTCTTACAAAGCCCGTTAGCCCTGTTTTTATCGCTGTTTTTTTATCGGAATTAAACGAATAACTTTTTTTTAATAAAACTTTTTATTCTGGGTAATTTTCGTATTATTGCGTTACGGTATATCGCGATTAAGGGTTATTTTTAGGCCTAATTATGTTAATTAATTTTTTGTTATTTTTTTATCGTTTTATTATTATTTTTCGGGTACGGGGGTTTAGTTGTTTCGTTGGGATTTTTTAAATGCTTTATATTAAAAGGTCTTATATTTTATTCTGTTATAGTTGTAGTATTTAAATGAAATCTGATTTTTTTGTTAAATTATCCCGATTTTTATAAGGCCTGGTTAAGTTCAGTAGAAAATAAAGGATGTAGTACGCCTGTTTCCTTAATTGGGTTTGTTAAATTTATATCGTAAGGCGTATTAACCTTTTTTTTTTGTCGTTTTTCGAATTGTTAATTGTCGATTTTTACTATTTCGGTAATATATTTGCTTAGGGGGATTAGTCGTTTGAGTTTAATAATTTCGTTTTTAATATCGTTCTTTAATTCTTTATAAAATATGTTAATTAAGGTATTATTTTCGTTATTTACTTATTTTATTTTAGTTATTAAGTTCCGAAATTTTACCGCGTATTTAAATACTAATCCTTTTTGCCGTAATTGTAAAATTTTTTACGCGGTAATACGTTTTTTGTTAAAGTTATTAAAATTGGCCTTTAACTTTTCCATAAAATTGATGTAATTGGCGAAAATTTCCTTAATAAATGTTTCTATGTCGTTTTCTATATTTTTTAGATAATCCTTTATGGTTAGTTCAAATTAGTTAAGTATATTTTCCGTAAAAAATGCTGCGATAATAAAAATCTGGTTTTCGGGGTTATCGAAAGTTAAGAATCGTAGATATATTCGTATTTAGATAAAAAAGTTTTGAATATTAATTTTTCTATTATAAAGTTAAAGTTTTTTAACTTTAATTTTCGAAATGTTAAGATTTTTCTTATTTAATTTTTTAAGTTATTGGACTTTAACCTCTAGTTTCTTAAGCTTATTTTAGAGCTGTTACGTAATAATGGTTTTTTCTATATTAAGGGTTATTTTAACAGTTTAAATAATTACTTAAAGTTTGATAATTTTATTAAACAAAAGCTTGTAACGGATAACGGTTAAGCTAATTAATAAATTATTAAATTAAATCGTACGGTTTATATTAATAATCGTATTACGAGATTTAAATAATAAAGATAATTTAGTTACGTCTGGTAATATTAGAGATATTTTAGGTAATTACGTTATATTGTAAATTAGTATTATTTAAATTAAGGAATAACGAACGTATGTATCCTTTTTAACTTACTGGCTTATTTTTTATAAACTGGTAATCCAGTTACGCAATCTAACCTACTTGGGTCCTATTTCGGTCTATGGGGACCGTTTCCGAGGCCTCCCCTCTATTAGGTCGTAATACCGAAGTAATAATGTATCCGGAATAGTAGTATAGGACGTTAATAGAATTCTAATTAATAAAAATTAAGATTTATTATTAATTTTTATACGTTAATTAACCGGTTAATTTAACGGTTAAATTATTAACTTGGTTATTATTCTTATAAAAAACCTAATTATTAATAAAGTTTTTAAACGTTATATTAAATTTCTTATATTAATATTAAAAATTTATTTTACGCGTACGTATATTTTATTCTCAAGGTAACGTCTTAAATTAGCTCTCCGGATAATTTTAAGCATTTTATAATAACTAATTTACATCATATAATCATAGTATATAAAATTGATTTTAATTAATCGAACACTTTTTTACTAACTATATCTATAGCTTTTAAATAAGTATACCCATGATATCAAGCCCTGCCGCGGACGTTTTATCGTTATTTCTCCTCTTTAACCTGCCCGTGACAGCTACCTTTAACAGCTGTTATCAGCATTCTTTTCCCGCTACTTTTTCTGCCCAGCTAAAAACCTTGTGTATCCTATTTATCAAGTATTGCTTTTTCTGAGAAACATGTGTTTTAATCTCTTCATTACGTAGTTATCAAGTTATTGCGATATCAAGCCCGACATGACCTACAACAGCCTACAATACACTGACAAGCCCTGCGAGAAAGCCCCCGCACGGACCCCCTAACATGCCCCTTAACTCGTCTATAACACGTCCATAACACGTTCTCCCGAAGTATTTTTTAACGTATATCATTAACAATCGAAGCTGGATAGAAAATGCTTATTTATATAGGTTAAGGATTTAGTTAATAATCTTTTTTTCGTCGGTTAGCTGTGATATTTACGAAATAGGGGTAATATTAACTAGGACGCGTTAAGGGGTAATCGGTTATTAACAAGTTAAGAAAAAGGAATAATAATATGATATTCGTAATAAGGTTTAATATAATACGTACACTTATTTAAAAATTGTAAATATAATTATTAAAAAAGCATTCGATTATTTAAAATTAATTTAATATATTATAATTAAGTTATATAAATTAGTTATTATAAGGTGCTTAAAATTATTTAAAGAGCTTATTTATCCGGAAAGCTTATTTAAAACGTTATAGTAAAATAAGATTAAAAAATTAATATTCGTCGTATTTAGAAAATAATAATAAAAATGCGACGAATTCGAATAATAATTATTATACGCGTTAATGTTTAAAATAATATCAATAATAAATTATAATAACTAGAAATTATATAACTATAAATATAATTATAAAAATCGTATTATTATTAAGTTATTATAGATGCTCGTTTTTTAAAGAAGTAAAAGTGCTAAATAAAAACGTTTTCGCCTAATTACAACTTAGGCGTTACTAGTTCGTTACTAGGATTTAGGATTTGATTAGTTGATTTTTAACGTTATGGAGCGGTACTTGAATGACTTTGAAGAAATTGAAGAACGAGCTAACAGAGGCCTGAGCTAGCTGAGGTAAGCATTAAGGGGGTATGTCAGCTAGCCGGGGGTGCTAAGAGTACTTATATACGGAAAGGCTCCCTCTGATCGGAACATATTAGTTCCGTGGCTAAGCTACGTAAAAGCACTGCGCGTGGAACAGCATATGTAACTAGCCCAACTTAATACATAACAACTGATGTCCCTTATATCTGACAATAACCCTCGTCCACTCCGTTCGCAAGCTTCATTAAAACGAGGGCATTAATAGTAAATTGAACTAGGCTGTATATCCTATTAAACATTTGGATTATCTTCTTCTAATTTCTCTCGGGCACTACTATAGTAATATGCTGATTTATAAGATTCCAAACCGGTACGTAGCCATATACACACGTACTGTGCCTATCTATATAACAGGCACGGAGTTTATGCTTTATACGTGAATAAATACCTGGTTTGGCTTATTTAAAGAGCGTTCTATGCAAAACGTCATTCTTACTGCCCTACCATCTCGCATCCCGCAGCTAGGCCCGGTCGAGTAAGCTCGATTACCCATTAAACCGTTAAGAGACCGTTGCCGGCATTATGGTTTTATTGATATATACCGCCTACCAGAGCTGGAGCTACTTAAGTTTAGGGACTGGGTAATGTAAGGGATTTGTATACCTATATAACGAAGTTTTCTAAAATTTTTAAAGCTTAAATTTAAAAGTTAAAATATTAATTTAAGATAAACTGCGCTAAAGCTTTATTATACCAGTTCGGGAAATAGCGACAGTTTTACAATAATAAACAGCAAGTATATATATATAACTAAAAATAACCTTTTTATTTTAATTATAGAAGTTTACCTTATTACGACCCGAAATTATTTCCGTTTTTAAGGATTCGAAAAATAGAATTAATTATTTAATATCTAGAAACCTGAACTTATTAGTTAATAACGGATAATACTTTAAATGCCGGAAAATATTACCATTATTATGCTGTAATAACAAGGTCTATTCGTAGCGGCGGGATATATTAATATATTAGAACAGGGCGAAAATATTAATTTTATTAAGGTACCTATTTAACATAGTAATCTGCCTAACGGAAAAAAATACCGATTTTTTAAATTTACAACTATAAAAAATATAAAATCTTTTTTAATAACTTTTTTGATAACTTTTTTTAATAAATTATTTACAATAATAATCGTTTTCGACATATTATAAAGAGCTGCTTATCTAGGTAAAAATTTTTAAATATATATTTATAACGGAAACGATATTAAATATACGATATTAATTCTTAAAGTTACTTAAACCTATAATCTATCGAAGGTTTAATAAACCAAATTATTTTCGCGGTAAAATAATAAATTTAAAATTAATTAAGACCACGTTTTTCTTTATTATAAATATTAAATATATTAACCATTACTAATTACTATCTTTATATATAAATTAAAGGGTTTATATTATATTATAGTTAATATTTTATTATAATAATAACGGTGTACGAAGTCGAAAAAAGAAGTTATAAATTTAATAAAAGTTAATTATTATATAAGGTTATTAGTTTTTTTAATAAAGACGTAATCGTAGAATTAAATTAAATAGATTAATAGATTAAGTTATTAGTTGCTAGATTTTACAAAACCTTAACCTTGTCGCAGATTGCCCAGTTATATAAGCCCTTATCGACGACTATTCTTAACGGAATTCTGGATAGTGTTCGTAATCCGAAACAGCCGGATAAATTATCGTTCGTAATTTTTTAACTTATATCGATTTAAAAATTAAACTTTAACGTTTTTAAACTTGTTATCGTTATTTTCCAATTTTTCCAGTAATTCTTTTATAAGCTAGATATTTTTTAGTATAAATTTATATAAAAATGGATTATTTCTACAATTTTAAATTAAATCGTATTTGAAAATTAAAAATAAAACCCCCTTTTTTTAAAAAAAGTTGTTAATATCGATAAAAATATCGATATCTTTTATTCGGCCGATTATTTTATTTAAGTTAAGTAATATTATCGGGACCGTTTCCGTCGAGATTCCGGAAGTACGAAGTATTAAGAATTTATATTTAAATTTAGCCGGTATATTTTGATTATTTTAATTAAGAAAGATTTAAAAGTTATAAAATCGATTAAAGTTAATATTATAAAATCAGTAAATGGTTATAAAGTAGTTATCTTATACGGACTTAAAGTTTACCGCCAACAACTTAATATTTTTTAAGTTATTACCTTTTAAGAAATTCCCTATACCGAACTAGCTAAAAGGTATAAGGTTTATTAAAATTAACACTTATCGGTATTATATAATAATCGGTTTCGGAATAAGGCTTTTCGTAACCGAGGCGTATAATTTATTATTATCATAATAATTATTAATAATTACTGGATTTGACAATATTAAGTAAAGTATTTACCGTATTAATTATTAATATAATTACTTTATATCTGTAATTTAGCCTAAATAATACGGCTTAAACTTAACAACTTTATCTATATGGTTATTAGATTTAAATTATATTATCTAGGCTGAATTAAGAATACGAAGTAATTAAATTAATGATTAAAATAATTGATATGTTATCTATTATTATCGAATACGGTAACTATTAATTATTTTTACGGTTACCATACATCGTACGCCTCGGTTATAAGTAATTAAAATAATATAATCTATTAATTTTTTAATTAGGTTATACGATTAGGTATTTTCTAGTACGAAAAGTTAATTATTATCAATTATAGTTTAAACATTTTAACGATATTACGAAGAATGATTAATATTAAATTTTACTGAATTTAATTAAATATTAATAAATATTAGTAATATATTATAAATATTTATAATTCCTTAGAAAAATAATCTTTCGGCTATAAAATATTATTGTAATTACGTATTTTTAATTCCTATTTAACAGGTTTTTTAAAATAAATATTTTAAAATTCTTTATTATCTATAAAATTCATATTTAAAGTATATGATTTTTCTCATTTATACAAATGTTTATTTCTTATATATAAGTCGTTTTTATAATAAGGTTTATATATAATTTAAATATCGGCATTTATTTTCTAAAACTTTAAATATACTTTTTAATCCTTTTTAAAAATATATATTAAATTCGAAAAATCATGTAGAATTGTAACATTATATTAAAGCGATATTATAATAACAGTTATATGGAGGAATTTATAAGGGAATATTTAAGAATTTAAAGTGGTTTATATACTAATGTATACTTTTACTATTAGTATACTTTAAAATATTTAATTATTATAATAAAAATGTAAATAATTCTATAATAAGGGGAAATAATAATAATAGTAAATATGTACAAAATTAAATAAAAGTTAACTTTTCGTTTTACCATTTAATTTTTTTAAAAATAGACCGAAATATAACGTTAATATAAATTATTAATAAAAAAGAAAAGATATAAAAATAGATTACTACTAAAGGAGACATAACCGTAGAACTAAATTGAATAAATTAATAGATTGTACTATCGGTTGCTAGGCTTTATTCAATCCTAACCTTCTTATAACAAGCCCCTATCGACAACTATTCTTAACGGAATTCTAGACGGTTTCGTAATCCGGAGTAGGTGGATAAACTATGGCTCGTAATCTTTTTAGTATCGATTTAAAAGTTGAACTTCGACGTTTTTAAACCCGTTATTATTGTTTTCTAATTTTATTAATTTTTTTTATAAACCGGATATTTTTTTAATATAAATTTAAGTAAAAATTAATTATTCCCGCCATTTTAAATTAAATCATATTTAAAAATTAAAAATAAAACCCCATTTTTTTCGAAAAAGTTGTTAATATCGGTAAAATTATCGATATATTTTATTCAGCCCATTACATTATTTAATTTAGGTAATATAATTAAAACCGTGTCCGTTAAGATTTCGGAGGTACGGAATATTAGCATTTTATATTTAGATTTGGCCGGTATATTTTGGTTATCTTGATTAATAAGAGTTCAAAAAGCCTTGTAAAAGTGGCGAAGTATTATAAAGCAGCTATCTTGTACGGACTTAAGTTTTACTACGAAAAGCTTAATATCTTCTAAGTTATTATCTGAGATTCTCCCTGTTAAACCGTAAAGCTAAAGGGTATAAAATTTATTAAAGTCGAAGTTTGTCGGCCTTACGTAATAATCGGCTTAGAATAAAGTTTTTCATAACCAAGATGTAATTTATTATTACCAAAAAAACTATTAATAGTTATTATATTCGAAAATATTAGGTGAAATATTTATCGTATTAATTATTAATATAAATATTTCGTATTTTTAACTTAGCCTAGGTAATATAGCTTAAACCTAATAACATCGCCTATAAAAATAAAGATAAAAATTAATTATATTATATAAATATATTTAAACTTATTTTTAAATGGTTTAAAAAGTAAAACTATGATATATATAAAACGAAATTTATTTATAAATACGGTATTAAAAATACTAAAACAGGTATAATTGTTAAATGTATTATAATTAAAATAAGAGGGATAATACGGGTATATTAAGAACTAGTTTAAAGCTTACTGTTCTTTCTTAACAAGGTAATAATCATTTAGTTATATAACGGTTATTCCGTAAAGGTATCGTAATGATAACATAATAACGATATATCGGATGGTTAACGTTATTTTAATAATATGTAAAACTTTTCGTTATCTTTTAACTTTTAATAAGATATTTTTCTTTTTAAACCTTAATTTTTAAAAGTTTAAATCACAATGTTTTTATTACGTATTATAATTAATAAGTTGCTTTTACTAAAGGGGTATAGTAATTTCATAACGAATAAAAGTAAGTAATAATTAATAATAAAACGTAATCCGTATAAACTTTTTTAAATAAAAAATCTATTTAAGATATTTCGTAACGAAATAATTAAGGTATCGAAAATTTTACACGTAGAAAGTTTTTACCGTTTGCATTATATCGTTTTCGGTATATATAAGCCTTTTTTTTCCCTTAGACCTAATTTTTTTGTTCGTTGTTGCCGGTATATAGTTTGTTATTCGTGTATAGCGAATTCGCTTTTGAAGTTTATTACGAGTTTTTATATATTTCCGTTATTAATTAATAACGGGGTAAATTTTATTTGTATTTTATTTTTAATTCGGTTTTTATACTCTTATTATAATTTTTTATAAATCTTTTTTAAAACGTTTTTCAAATAGTTTTCCCGTTAACAAAAAGCGTACGTATATTTTATAAATATTTTTTAATAAATTTTTTCCTTTTTGTTAATAGTTTATTTTAAACTTTTTAATAATATTTCGTATTTATATTATATAATAATTATAGTTCGTTTATCGTTTTCCGTAATCATAATAAAATACCAATCGATATAATGTTTATATTTTCTTATTATACCGAAATAGTAATATTAAGTTATAATAATAAATTCCCATATTTTTCCGCCTCTATATAAGTTATTTTAAAAATTTATTTTAAAGATATATCGAAAGTAAGGTTAAATATAACGGTAAATATAAAGCTTTTAAAGGAAAATATACTTTTTGCGTAATTAAAAGAAGTTGTTCTTATTTTTTAAGTAACTTCTTTATAAATATAATATATAAATCAAAAAATATAAATTTTATATTTAATTCGTTAATAATTTAATATTAATCTTTTTCTTATTCCAATAAGTATTTTTTAGGCCCGGTATTCGGCAGTTTAGTAAATAATTACGTAATTATTTTAACTTTGTCGCTTATTTTTATTATAAATGAATTTAAAAAGATTTTAAAAAGGTAAAAAATATTAAAGCCGTTTCCGACATAACTATTTATCGATTTTCTTGTTACAAGTGTTATTAATTTTATATAAAAGAAAAATTAATTAAGTTTTTGTTATTATTAAATAATATATTAACGTTATCGAAAATAATAAGAATAGGGATAATATTAGTAACGAGAATAGCTTTTAAACGTTTTTACGATAATTAAATAATTTCTTTATAAAAATGTTGCGAAATAAATTTAAATTTTATTTTAAAATTAATATATTTAAAGGTTTAATAATAACGCCTTTTAATACGTAATAAGTAATAATTAACCTTTTTTTATATTACGCCCTTTTTATTATATTGTATTTCCTTTAGTTATGTTTCGTTTTTAACCTTTTTAATTTTAATAACGTATTATATAAGCAAGTTGTTTATATAAGCGAATCGTTCGTTTTTTACGTTATTTTAATTACGTAACTTTAATCGTTTATTTTTTAATATTAATAATATAAAACGACTTATAAAAAAAATAAAGATAAATTTAACCGTTTAAATTAAAAAAAAAAGATCCGAAATTTAGTTATAAACGGCTTTATATAATATATAACGTTCCCGAATTTACCTTAAGAAACCGATATAACGGTAAAACTTACCGAGCCGATATTATTTTTAATTTGCGAAAATTAATACCGACCGAAAAAAAATCGATTATCGAACGAATTTTTAATTTAAATACGTAAGCGTTGTTTGTCCGGCTTTAATATATTAAAGATATAGCAAATTTGCTACTTACTTAACGCGTTACGATACGTATTAGGATTAATTAAGCGTCTAATTTTGTTAAATAATAAAAAAAACTTAAAATACGTTTAAATCGAAAAATAAATTACTAAAAGGTTTTATACGAAAATTTAAAAATATTTCGTAAATAGTTTGCGTTTATTTAAATTATAAGTACGAAATACAGTATTGCAAAAAAAGATATTTACAACTTTAACGAAATAAAATTTTTAATAAGTTTTTTTATAATAACGGGTATAATAATTACAAATATCGAAAAACGTAAAAAATTTAAATAAACGTAATAAAAAAATAAGGAATGGTTTATAATAATATAAGCCGTTAATTTTTAAGGCTAGGCTTTGTTTTTATTTATTATTTTTACCGGGAAAAATTACCGTTTTTACTGGTTCGCCGATAACCCATTTTTACCCAATTAAAGGATTACCGTAAGCGAAAACGGCTGGATAATAAATAAACTAAGTTTAAAATAAATTAAATATTTCGATAAATATATTAAAACGCATATTAAAAATTCGAAAAGTTTTTTTATTTTCGATAATTACGAAAACTATTATTCGATCGAATTCGAAAATTACTGTAAAATTAATAACATTATTATATTTTATATATTTACCTATTTTTCCTATCGGCTTTAACCTTTTAACGTATCTTATTTTTCCGTATTAAAACGCGTTTATTTATTATATATTAAAGGTTTTATATAACGTTACGTTATTTATATTATTAAGGAAAATTTTGTCGCCGGTTTCTATAACGCGTTTAAAATTACTATAATAACCGATAATATTAAATCCGGATTTACAAAAATAAGATTTATTTTATTTGATTTTAATCGTATCTTTTTCAAGTTAAAAATTCCAGTTATACCTATACCGACCGTTTTTCCATTTACCTTTATTAATTCCATTATTTTTTTACCTACGAAAACTTTTAAAAATATTACTAAAACAACTTAACAAGGATATTATTTATAAAGGAAAATTAAAAATTATCAGGGTAGCTCGCCGATAAAAATAATTAAATCGGTTAATTTTTTAATAAAAAGTAATTTACTATTTTTGTATAAAATTACTTTTTTGGAAAAAAAAAAAGGCTATTTTCGCAAAACGAATTACGTCTTTAATAAACGTCGGAAAACTAAAAACATACGTTTCTAAAAAAAGGAAACGTTTATTATAAAAAAAGCAAAGGCTTTTATAATTAAGAAAAAGGGTAATAATAAATAATCGTAATTAATAAAGGCTAAAAGTAATCGTTATAAAAAAGTTTAAACGAAGGAACGGAAATATAACGATTACGGCAAACCCGGATATAATACGCGCATTTGTAAGGAAGTTATAAAAACGTCTAATAATAAAAAATTGAAATAATTTAAATTAACTTATTACGTTATGGTTAATTTATTTAACTTCGTTATTGCAAAATGCTGAAAAACGAACGATTCGTTTATATAGTACGTTATTTAATTACGAATTTTCTAAATGTTTTTTAAACTAAAAGCTTTTTATTTTATAAGATATTATATACTTTTACGGTTTTTTAATACATTAAGACACCTTTTATTTTCTATGGTTTTTTTACTTTTATATCGATATTACTTTTCTCTGTTTTTTCAAAGTTATTTTTCTTATATTACGATTTTAATACTGAGATAAGAAGTATAATTCGTAAACTAATTTCGAATTTATACCTTTTATAATTTGGAAAGGTTTAAGATATTTATTATAAACTCTCTTATTAAGCTGTTATTTTCTAATATATTGGTTAATAATTTTTGCTTATTTTTTTTGGAATTCTTTTGTTAAACGGTTTTTATTATAATATTCTTTATATATTTTAAAAATTAATTTTAACGTTCTATTTACTTATTTCTTTATAAATAAAAGAGTATATTTAATTTCCGCTTAATAATAGAAAACTTATAAAGGAAATTTGAAAATTACTTATAAATAAGGAGAAAACATTTAAATCTATACTGTTAAACATATTATACTAAATAAAGATATAATACAAAATATTCCGATAGAATTACTAATAATAAATTTAGTTATAGTTACGGTATTATTAATATATGTCGTTTTTGTATTTGTTATAATTAAAATAATGTTATAATTTTTTAACCATCTAGATTTATAAATGATAATAAGGTTATAATAAAATCTATATTAATCTTTTAAAATAAATAATTTAAAATAAATAACGAAACGAATTTTCCGTAAGGTTAATATAACGCCTTTTTACATTTTTGATATTAAAAATATTTTTTTAAAAATAATTTCACATTAGCTGCGTATATATTTACGTAACGCGGAAATAATATATTATAAAGAGATTATAGTATTAGTTTATACTCTTTTTCCGTATATCCGGGTTTTATAATATATAAACCGTATTTTTATATTATAATAAATTTGTTAGAATTCGATAAGTTAATATATAACAAAGTTAATTAGCTCGTACAACGCTTATCCGAACGCGTTTTAAGTAAGTCCAGCGCACTCGTCTTTTTAACTAACTTTTCGTACTTAAAATAACTATATTTTAAACACAACTAAATAACATATATATTTTAATACTAATAATAATTAGATTAATACCGTAAATTTTGACATAATAAATTTCTTTTTATTAAAAAAAAGAATTATAATAAAAGCTTTTTAGTTGTTGTTATTTATAATATATCGGTGTAAAATCTTAATTAACCGGCCTAAAGTTAAAGTAATTTATAACAACTACGAAAATGAATTTATTCGGCTAAATATTTATTATATGATAAAATTTTATAAACACGATTAATGAATACCTCTGTTCGATTTTTAAATTGCTTAATAAAATAAAGCCTTAAGATTTTAAAATATTTTTACGAATTTATTAAAATTTTACTTTAACGAAAAACGTTTTTTCGTAAAAATTAAGTATTTACGTATATAAGTCGAGTTATTAACTAATAGAATATTTCCTAAACGAAAATAATACTAATTAATGAAATAAAATTAACGGGTTCTAAAAAACTAAATTTAAAAAATTATCTTATAAATAATTTATAAAAAAAACAAATCTGAACGTTTTAAAGCGATACTGGCTAAAGAAATTAACTTTTATTCCAGTAATAGCCCGTTAGCAAGACCGGATTTATTAAAACCTCTTAAAATATCGAATAAGACATTTAAAATTATTATTAAAAGCTCAGAATACAGCGGAAATTCTAAGGAAAAAAAACCTTTTTATCTTAAAGAAATTTACGGATTTTTAATAGAACTTAATTAATAACGGCTTACGAATAAAAACGTTATGGTTACATTTATCGAAACGATTTTATTACCACCTTTTCCACCTTCGTTACGAAGTAATAATAAACGTAACGGCAGAAAAAACGGTAACGATAAAAAAAAAGTATTAACTTCTTTTATTATTCAGCTTCTTATTATTATTGTCGAATTTAAAAGTAAATTTGGACTTGGATTCGGAAAACGATTTAAATTATTCGAATAACAATAATCGGAAAAATCGTAATCATAATCGTACTTAAAAAGATAAAATAAAAAATGTACAAGGAAAAAGAAAATCTAAAAAAAATTCCGCTTGCTGTTAAAAACGATTCGATTGTACCGTAAATAAAAAAAACCATTTAAAAAGCTTTAGAAATTAAAACTTTTAAAAAAACGCCTTTAATCTCGTACTTAAAAAATAAGTTATAAAAAAAGAATAAAACTTTCCACTCTTAATAAACTGAGTTTAGCAAAAACGATTACTAAAACGATACGTCGGACGCTTTTAAAACTTGTTACCGGAATTAAAAAAAACTTGAAAATATTAAAAACCTTTTAAAAAACCTATATTACGATTTAAAAAACACGTTAACGTTTCATTTAAAAAGGATTAAGCCAGTACCGCTATAACGGCAAAAACCTAATGACCTTTATTACGAAATTTTAAAAACTAATCCGCGAAATTAAAAAATACGGGATAAAATTAAATAAAAACTAATAAATTGTTACATTTTTAACGGTTATTAAGGATAAAGCGAACGATTTATATTGAATAATAAATTTCGAACTTTATAAAACAAACCTTATAAGTTACCGCCTAATAAATAACTTTAATAATAAATTTTACTACCGAATAAAAAAAGCTAAGAGGAATAAAAACGGTAATAACATAGCTAATAATTAACATTATAACGCCCGAAATAATAATGTTAATAAAAGAAAATAACGGTAATAAACCTTTATAAAACGTTAAAAATAAGCCCCTTTATTAGAACTATAAGAAGTATAATTACTTAACTAAGAACTACCGAAAACCTAAAAAAAATAAAAATACTAATAACTAATAAAACGGGTAACGTAATAACAGACGAAATAATAATATTGGCAAATCAAATAATAATAATAATGATAATAATAACAATATAAAGAGCTAATAGCATCTATTAAAAACGTACTTTTTCCTAAACGATTTTATAAACTTATATAATCAACTTTTAAAAAAAATACAAATCTAAATATGTTATAAAGATTAATTAATCGGAAATAAAAACAATTGTAAAACTATTTAATCGGGCTATAAAAAACGTTAAACGCGCTAAGTAATAAAATAAAGTTCTAAAAAACGTTACAATATCTATTTAAAGAAACGACATATAATATCTTAAAAAATCTAATATTAAAAGCATTAATATATCGAAAAAGCATTTTATATACGTACTTAATAATATAATCGATAATAAACTAATACTACGCTTAAAGACAAATATACAATCGATTACGGAAAACTTTAACGAAAAATTTAAAAACGAATATCTACAAATTAAACCCTAAACTTTAAATCTTTAAGTATATAATATATATAAAAAACCGTAACGAAATATTAGAAAATTTAAAACCTACCGTATTGATTATAAATAACGTTAAAGATTACTTGTCGAAATAATAGTTGAATATATAAAATAAAATGTTTCTAGTTATTATTAAAAAAAACTAATCTAAACTAAAATAATAAATATAATAAACTAAAACCTTAAAAAAATAAATACGAATATAATTCGATTGCTTTGCGATATATATTATACGTACCCACTTTTCCGTTATAAATTTTCGTAAAAAAAAATTTATAATTAAAGAATTTCCTTAACAAAAATTATTTATCTACTAATAACAGTACGAAATTAACTATAATAAACGTTCTTAAAAGGTTTTTTTAAACGTACGAATAAAAATACCTTTTATAAACGGCCTAACAGATAAAACCTATTAAAAATACGCGTTAAAAATAGCAGAAAATAAAACAAACGTAATATTAAAAACTTTATAAATCTTTATTATTATTAAAAGAATCTTAATAATAAAAATAATATTAAAAAAAGTTTTAGTGTTGCCGTTTATACTATCTTAACGATAAACGGTTAAACTAAATTATGAGAATATATATAAATATTACCTTAAACGAAATAAACGTTAAATTAATCGTTTATAAATTTTATAATTAAACTAAAATCACTAAGATACTCTTAAAAAGCTTTAAAAAATATCCGTTAAAAGCTATTATAGTATAACGTAAATAAATTAAACTCGGTATTATTCACGGCAACCTATATTATAGCTTAATTATAAATAACGTTAACCGTTACTGCGTTTTTAAAACGCATAAAACTAAAAGCGAAATATAACAGTATTGTTATTTATATATAACGAACTTGAAAACTAAATAAACATTAAATAATAAAATAATTAAAATTTTCCGCATAAATAAAAAAATTCAAAATAAATTTATTCGACACCTTTTATAATATCGAAAAAATCGAATTAATTAATTTCAATTTATAAAACTAATATTAAAACGGTATCCCTTAACGATACATATAATTCGTCTAAAATAATAGTTACGTTACAGTTATTTAAATATATATATCCCGATTTATTATTAAAATTACATTATAAATATAATAATTTATAAGCTAAATCGTATTAAATAATAAATAATTATTTATATAATATCGTAAAAGCATTGTAATTAAGTATTACATGATAAAAAGTGAACGAATAAATTAAGTAAGACGTATTTATATATTATTAACAACTATTATACGGTTCTAATTAATGAAGATTATCGAATTAAAATTAAAAAGTAAAAGTACGAAATATTAAAAATTTATTTCTAAGTGATGAAAGTATTTATAATTATAAAATATAGTTATTTTAAAGCGGTCGTTTTCTAGTTATACCGCATATACGAATTTACGAAAAGATAAATATAATAAGTAACAAAAACGAATTACTTAACCCGAAAAACGTTATAAGATTTTTACCTCCTTATATATAACGCAAACTCCGTTATTACTCGTAAAAAAGGCGTTAACGTTTATAATTACAATAATAACGATATATTAAATAATTAAACGGATAACAAAACGAAAAGCGTAAAACGGAAACGAAATAAACCGAAAAAGATTAAATCCGAATTATAAATGTATAAAGTACTTAATAGAAACACCGATTTTATAATAGCCTTAATTTAAAAAAATTATTAATTCTTATTTAAACGTTTATAATCTTATTCATTTTAACAAATCGGAAAATAATTTTTTTCGGCAATTTAAACGATTATAATATAATTTAACAAATTTACGAATTAATATATATACGTAATATATTTAATAATACTACTTACCGTTTATTTAACGTAAATCATAACGGGTTTATTTTTTTATAAAATATAGCCAGTTTTAAATAAAAGATATAGTTTAAAGTTTTTTATAAACATATTAACGAAAACTTATAACGGGTACCTTTTACCATTAAATTAATAATTGAAATTATGAAAATTATTTAATAAATATTAAATAGGTTTTAAAAAAGAAATATACCTTGACAGGCGAATTAAAAAAATGAAAAGTTCGTAATTAAGTACGTAGTTTTACTAAACGGGAAAAAAAAAAGATTATAATAAAATAACTGTAATTACCGTACGCGGAATATATTAATAAATTCGTATAATACAAATAACGTTTATGCAAGGTTGTTAAGTTCAAGCCGTATTATCCAGGCTGAGCTAAAAATACGAAGTAATTATACCAATAATTAATACAATAAATATTTTATCCAGTATTTTCGAATACGGTAATTATTAATAGTTTTTACGGTAATAATAGATTATATATTTCGGTTACGAAAAGCCTTATTCCGAAACCGATTGTTACGTAATGCCGACAAGTTTCGACCCTAATAAACCTTATGCTTTCTGGTTTTACGGTTCGGTAAAGGGAATTTTCTAGAATATAATAATTTAAAAGATATTAAGCTTTTCGCGGTAAACCTTAAATCCGTATAAAATGGCTGCTTTATAACTTTTTGCTAGTTTTACAACTTTAACCTTAATCGATCTTACGATACCTTTTCGAATCCTTATTAATTAAAATAGCTAAAATATGCCGGGCAATTTTTATTATAAGATACCGGTATTTTGTAATTATAAAATCTTTACGGAAAACGTTTTTTTTTAAATCCTTAAGTTTAATAAAACTTTAGAACGAACCAAAAATATCGATATTTCCGTTAATTTAACCGATTTTTCCCAAAAAAATCGGATTTGCTTTTAATTTTCGGATACGATTTAATTTATATAAGCAAAAGTAATTAAAAGTTAAATAACCTTATAATGGAAAATATCGACCATATGGAAAAACTACTGGGAAAGTTAAATATAAACGGCAAAAGGTTTAAAAACTTCGAAGTTTAATTTTTAACTTGATACGAACTGGAGGATTACGAACGATAATTTATCCAATTATTCCGGATTGCGAAAACCGTCCAGAATTTGGTTAAAAATGGTTGTCGATAAGGGTATAACAAGGCAGTCTATAAAAAGGTTAGGGCTTAGTAAAGCTTAGTAACCGATATTATAATCTATCCATTTGTTCAATTTTATTCTACGGTTACGTTTTCTTCAAGGAGAACAAATAACGTTTATAAAATAATATATTTAATAAATCGATTTTATCTTGATTTATTTACATACTAACTTTAAAAAATAAATTTTTATTAAACGCTTTATTATATAATAAAAATATTTCCATATATATTTAAATAAAAAAATAAAGTTTTAATTTTATGTTTAATAAAAGTATTAAATTAATAAACTCCTTTAACAGATTAAAATAGGCCGGTATCGTAAAGTAAAAAAAATCCGTACGATATTTAATAAATACAGCTTTAAATTATTATTATCCGATAATACGATATATTTTAATACGAAAACCTATAACATGATTATTATGTACGTCGATAATTTCTTATTTTTTAACCTTAATAAAGTACGTTGAAAAGTATAATAACCGTTATCGCCGATAACGTCGTAATAAATAATTTTAAAACGGTAAATTAATACCTTACTGTATATATTATTCGATTATCGGAAATAAACGAGATCCACTTTAATTAAAAATAATATATAAGTAAAGCAGTAATTAATTTAAATCATAATAAAATAAACATACATTCGATTTTTCTATTAAAAAATATTTAAATTTTAAAATTAATAAATAAAATATTTTCGATTATATTAATTTTATTAATAAATTTATTTTTCTTAATTATATAATTAAATTTAAAATAATATTTATAATATATATATAAATATAGTTTATACATAATTTATTTTTTAAATATCGAAAATGTATTAAACATTTTTTAAAATATTTAAAACGAATTTCGAAATTATTAATTCGGTATCGGAAATTATATTAAAAGTTTTTCTATTAGGTTTGTAATATTTTAAAACTATTTATTATAATTAATATAAACCTCGCAAATAACTCGAATAAAATTAAATCTATTATTAATTATATTTTATTTATAATAAAAAAACCCGGTAATATAAATATTAAAACGATAATAAATCATTACAAAATATATTTCGAAAGTTAAATCCGTAATATTAAATACCTTAGCTACCGAAATAATAAACGTACGGACTTTTTTCGAATAATTTAGTCTTGTATTTAAAAATTTCATAACCGTTTTTAAAAAGAATAACGATGCGATAAAAACGTTATAAACGCCTTAAATATTATTATATAGGTTAAAAAATCTAAAAAGATTAAATAAACAGTAAATCTACTAAAAACGTAAGAAATCTTATAAACGGATTTATTAAATTAGTAAATAGAATAATATAAAATAAATTCGTTATTAACTTAAATCTTAAAAATGTTTAAAAAGATTGTTAAGCTTTAATTAATGTAATTAGTAAAAAAATATTTCCCTGTTAAAACTCATTTTTTATTATTAAAAACGACAACCGTAATATTTTTCTTATAATTACCCCAAAATATTTATTTACTTATTAGTTTTAAAGCTTTAACTTTTTATAAAATTATTTATTTATATATATTTACAACCTTTGACGTTAATCTTTATTTAAAAGCGTTAATATTTCATAGATAATGTATAATTTATTAATATTCCCTATTTATCCGGAAAAAACTTATATTTAATAATATTTGATAAAGAAAAACACTAAAAATATTAATTTTAATAACTTATGAATATTACCGTTAAAAAAACGATTTCTAAAGCTATAAAACCTTTAAAATAATAAGCGGGCGTATATAAAACGTTTTGCTACATTAACGTCTAACCAGGTCCGAAACGTTTCGGGAAAAGTAAATTTTATAACCCAGTACGGTTATAACGGAACGGTAAAATAAAGAAACCGGCTACTTAATGTAATAGGTTAATATAACGTACCATTTAACCTTTTACGTAAAAGTTAAAAATTTAATTCCGAACTTTATAAATTATGTTTTATTATTTTATTATTAATATTTATTAAGTTTTTATCAGTTTTCTATATAAAAATTAAAATTTAAGCTTTAAATATATTAATTGAAATATTTTCATAAGATTTACAAATATATACATAACGTAAAAAACGGATTAAAATGCGGTATGTTAATATATAACAAAATTAATTAACCCGTATAACGCTTACCCGAACGCGTCTTAAATAAATCCAGCGCACCTACCTTTTTAACTAACTTTTCGCATCTAAACCTAATATATTTTAAATATAACTAAATAATATACATATCTTCATACTAATAATAGTTAAATTAGCACCGCGAATTGTAACAAAATGATTTTTATTTTCGATATCTTATAATACTTTACCCATTTTATATTTCTTAAAATATTTTCTTTTTTAAATTCTATTAAAAATAAATTTACCCTGTTATTATAATTTAAATATTAGAATAATTAATAGGTTATTTTCCGGTAATAATACTATTTTAATCACGTTATTAACATTTTATTATTATAAATTAAATGATTTATAACTTATAGTTTTAATTAATATATATTCTACTTTCTTAAAGACGTTTTTAGTTATTTTTTTTTGAACCTGTATATATTTATTTTTAACGAAATATCCGTGGCTTTATTAATGAAGTAATAGATATTCGTAAGTTTAAAATTTAATTAAAGTGTTTTTATTTTTAATATTTTATTATTATTTCGATATTATCTTTTTTTAAGCTTTATTTCGTTATTTTATAACAAATTAAGATTTTTAAATAAGATATTAATTAAATAATTTTAATTATTTTATATTAAAGCGTTACTTTAAATATGAATATTTGAAATAAAACGAATCTGTACTAATATTAATATAAAATTATAGACAATTAATAAAATAACGTATTTTTTCGAAAACGTTTACGATAACGAGCAGCTTATATTTTCTATAACGTACTAAACTTTTCGGGCATTATTTTCTTATATTTAAATACTATTAAGTATTAACGGTTTTTACAAAGCTGAGATATAACTGTTTTAATAGCTGTTCTAGAAATATTTATTTTAATATAAATAAATATCGATAAATTAAAGTGCCGGAATGTTTTCCCCAAATAAACATTCCATAGAATATTTTAAAAATTATTTTTTAGAAATATAATGATATAAGACTTTTAGCTTTTCTACGAAATTAATTTATTCCCGGTACAAATATTTTTACATAATTTTGAATAAGTTATTAATACAACCCTATATAACTTAAAGAAATTTAACTATTACAAACGTTATTTAATAATTACCAGGTTATAATACCCTCGATATAATCTTTTTTTATTTTAATATTATTTAATAGAACTTAAAATATAAGAAAATAATCTAAAAATAGATAAAATTTATATTTATCAGTATTTACGTAAAGTTTTTATCTTCTTAATTTTTCGAATATTTTATAAATATGGTCTTCGTACTTTACGAGGTTTTTATTATATGTTACTATGTCGTTAAAGTACATGATATAAATATAATCTCTTAAACCCGTTAGAATATAATTAATGTATATTTAAAACGTAACTAAAGGATTAAATCTTTTAAAAAGTATTATTATATATTCTAAATAATGATATTTCTTTTTAAAAGTAATTTTTTATTTGTTACTTTTTGAATATATATTTAATGCTACGTCTTTTATAAATTCAACCTTTTATATATATATAAATATATATTAAATGATTTAAGATTTTCTTTTATTAAAAGAAACGATATACGGTTTTTAGAAATTATCCTATTAAGCTTTTTAAAATTAGTATAAAGCGTAATATATTCTTTTTTTCGAGTAAATAATATAAAAGATCCGGTTAACCTATTATTACGATAAATTTATCTTTTTTCTTTCCCTTAATATTTGTAAATTCTTCAAAAATATTTTTTTTTAAAAAGTAGGTAAAAGGGGCCTTAAAATGGTTTTTTCGTTTAAAAAATTAATTATATATTTATATAATAAACATTCCGATAGCTTAATACCTTTCGTTTAAACAATCCTTCGGCGCAATTACTATAATATTTTTTTATACTTTTTATATTTTTTCATATAGGCTGTTTGTTTACTTTACCCGCTATTATAGGTATAATAATCGTTACGATTATAGTAAAGGTAATATTTTATAATTCTTTCGTTAAATGTATATATTTAATATTTTTGCATTCGAATTAATATTCTTATTTAAATAAAAATTAATTAATAACGGGACATTTTTTAAAAATTATAAAAGTTTTAATATAATATTTAATATTCTTGTTTTTATAATAAAAGAAGGGTATTTTTTCTATTTTCGTAATATTAAATGAATTTATAATTAGAATTTATTACGTTATTAATATATATATTATAATAAAGATATCTAGATCAGTTTTTAATTTTGGTTCGGATTTTAATCGAAGTAATTAAATTTTTCTAAATATTTCGTAACGTATTATATTATAATTTACTTTTAAATATATTTAGTTATAAAAGTATATTTATTATTTATTATTTACGAATTATCTGGAGGTAATATATACATAACTAAAAAGACTTTTCCTATCGGCGAAGGTTTCGTATAATGTGTAAATTAATATTTGTCGACGGTTTTTTCGAATAATGCGATTAAAATTAAGTTTTCCTGTTATAATTAAAATTCTTTATTTTAGAATAAAAAATAAGTATATAGGTTTTTAACATATTAATCGTATATAAACTTTTATAATATTTTTATTATATTTAAATATTTTTATAATATCTAAGTTTATAATAATTTATTTTTTAGTATTTAAAGTAAGTTTTTTAAAGTATATTTAAAGATTCTATATAAGGTATAATCGTATTTATTATACGACCGGGATTTTATAGTGGTTATAAATTTTAAGTTAATTATTAAATATTAATAAGATATAGATTAAGTTATAATAAAATTAAAGGTTTTAATATATAAACTTAAAATAATAATTGTTATTTAAAGTTCTTTTATAAGCCGTAGTTAAAGGATTACGCAGAATAAATTTAAATATAAAATAAATTATATAAAAACATAATTACGTAATAAAATAGTTTATAAAGAAAATGAAATCGTTTATTAATAAAAACGTAATAAATATTATTTTATATCGTAAATAAAAAGTATCGATTTTTTCTTTTAGTTTTTAATATATTTTATCGAATTTTACGTTAATAAAATCGAATTAGCCTAATAGCTTAGTGGTCGCGAGCCTGGGTGTCTCTTTTAATTATGACAGGCTTAGGTACCTTGTTTCGGTTGGTCTTAAGAGATAGCTGGTTTAAATCCAATTTGGGCCACCGTTCCTTTAGGTGGCGCCAGCTTAAAGGAGCTAACCAATTGGGGCTTCGGTTCCGTTACCGTGTCGGCGATAATTAAGGGGTAGCTGGTTCTTAAAACCAGTTACGATTAGGGGCGTTAGGAATTAATTAATTAATCGGGTATATTTTACCGTCAGTTGCCGTGTTACATAATTTATATTACGTTTTTCCGGCCTTTAATTAAAAAAGAACGGTTTTTAAAAGGTGCTTCCCGGTTGTATTTATAAAATTAGTTTATGTATATATTTAGTAAATAGATTAGCTCCCTGTATATAAATAGCTAGATACCTTAATGGCACTTTACCTTGCATAAAATCGAATTATCCTAAGGTATTTTAAAAACGTTTTCGAAAATTATTTTTAAGTTAATTTAATTTATATAGTAAACGCAACGATAATATTATATATTGATTTTATAATTTCGATATTTTTATAAAACTTTTAATCGATATTTAAATGTAAACTAAATATAACGTACGTTATTACGTAATTTATTTCGTAAATTTTAAATAAGCTTTTAAATAATTCATTTATTAATAATTAACGTAACTCTTTTAACGTTTAAGCTTATTAAAGTTATATAATTTACGAACGTTGTAATTTCCGAAATTTTTATATTAAAAATATTATTAAACCTTATATAATTTAATATAAAAGATATATATAAAAAGCTTCTTACGTTATTATCGAAAATACGTAATATAATATTTAATTATTAAACTTTACGATTTATTTATAAATATTATTATTTCTTTATAAAAAGAATTTATTATTATCGTTATTTTTTAAAAATAAATATATTCGTTATTTAGAATTTTAATTCCTTTTCTATTGTATTTATTAAGCCGTCGCCGAGATTTAAATATGGTAAATTTAGATTTTAAAGTTTTAATAAATTTAATAACCGCAATAACCGGTTTATCGTTATGCGGAATTATAATTCTATCGTTTATTTCCTACGATTTAATCGAAATAGAAAAGTGTTAATTTATTAAATATATTAAGATTAAAACAAAAGTAATATTCAGGGTATAATAAGAATTAATTTCAAATTGGCTTTTTTTTCTTAAAAGTCGGATAAGTAATTCATTATATAACAGTTACCCCGTAAAGATATCGTATTAATAACGTAATGATAATATATCGGACGGTAAGCGTTATCTTAATAACGCATAAAATCCCGCGCAGACCCTTAGCTTTTAACAGGAATATTTATTAATAAAGAAAAATAAAATTAAATTTGATTATAATAAAATGGAAAAAAGATAACGTAGGACACAAGCGAACGAGCTACATAAGCGAGCGAGCCGTTTTCGCCCCTCTTTTAATTCAAATAGTTATAACTTCGCCAATTTACATTGGATTTCGATGCAACTTTGCCGCAATATTTACTAGTATGTCCAATACTTATTTATGAAATGTAGAAAAGATCTACTGTATTTCCGCTAAGATATAAATTATTTTACATTATTCTTACATTTAAAAAATACGATATTTTAAAATAAGATAATTCTACAAAACCTTATTTAAATAATATCAAATTTAGTAAACTTTCATAGTAATTTACAAGGAATAAGTTAATATTTTTTTAAAAAAAACTTTTATAATAATTTCTTTATAGAGATATAAAATAAAGCGTTCGATTTTAAAGGAAAAAAGATATTATTATATATAGCTAGTGCATTTTACGCGTATAATCTTTGCCAATTTAATTCTATGTTAGCTTTATTACTATAAAGGCGTATATAAAGTTTTATCAGTTTTTATAAATGTTTAATATAGTTATAAATTTTTAAAAATCCGATTTTATTATATGGGTCCGAACGGCTCGCTCGCTTGTGTGGCTCGTTCGCTTGTATCCTACGTTATAAAATAATACAAAATCTATAATAGCATTTTAAAATTTTAAATAATGCATTAATATTAAAAAAAACGAAAATTACTTTTCAAGATATTATTTATAATTTTTTATATTATTTTTTACATTTTAAATTTAATATGATATAATGTAATTTAAATCTATAAAGCTTTAATTTTAAATAAGTTAATTAACTCTTAAATATGTTAATAAAAATAAATTTAAAAATTTAAAATTTCTGAAAATTTAGATAAATTTAATAATAGAAAGAAATCGGAATATATATCGATAAAATCCTTTAAATATCTACGTTTGTCGTAATAATAATTTTTTTATATTCTTAGAAAATTTAAATTTATAAGTATATTATATCTTTTTATTATAATATAGTTTAGTTATTTAAAATTCATAATATATTTAAATATTTTACATTATTTATTTATATTTTTATTAGTATATTTTAATTAAAAAAAGTTTTAACCTTTCCGTCTTTTAAAAACTTTAAAGTTTATTATAAAACTTTTTTATTAAATTTTTTCATTTTTAATTATTTTTCTAGGCAGATGTAGTAATTTATTACTGGAGCGTTAAAAGAATTTAAAGGGCTTTGATGTAGCCCTAAGATTACAAGGATAAAGAAGTTATAGCTATATCTGGCTGCTTCTCCCTCCCCCCCAGTTAGAAATAAGAAACCTAGAACTAGAACACCCAGAACCACAGCCTTAAGAATGCAACACAATTGCCGATAATTTTATTATATTCGAACTTATTTATAAAGAATTTAAATATAATTTTTTTAAAAATTTTAAAGTTTGTTAATAAATATAATAACCTTTTAATATTTATATATTTATATATATAGATGGTTTTTCGTAACTTATTTATTTATTTTAATATATTAAATTATTTTATATTATTATATATTATTTACAAAAATCTATATAATTTTATCTTTTAAACGTATTTTTCTAAACGTAGAAATATAAAAAAGGGTATTATATACTCCGAATTTCGGTTTGAATTTTAATATATAAATATATTTCTTTTTCTTATATTATTATTAATCTATTAAGGTTTTTACTATAAGGGTTTTAATTTTGCGAGGTATGTTAATAGTAGGAGTGTACATTAGTATATGAACTACTTTATAAGTCGTACCGGGATTACTATACTGTTATTTTGTTGTTATTTAATAGCCGAAATAATAACGATTATATTCTTTAAGCTTAGAATATTTAATAACGTTATAATGTAATTATAATATATTAATAACGGATTTAAAATATTTACGTAAATTATGTTATAGTAACATTATATTAAGTTATTATAAGAGTTTCTTTTTTAAAGTTATAATAAATAATAATAATATTAATTGTTTTTAAAAGATTTAATAAGATATTTTATTATTATAATAAAGAAGAACAGGAAATTAATTGGTTAAATACATATTATTCTTGATATATAAAGTAGTAATAGCGATTAAATAAAATATATAAGCTGTATAGTATATACTATAACAGCCGTATTAAGAATATATTAATAAAAAGGTTAATAAAGTTCGTTAATATTTATTAAAAATTTAAAAAAAGTTTTAATATATTAAGTTACCTTTTAAAGTTAATTAAGTTATGCGTTACTTTATTTCCGCTTTCGTTTCAACTTATAACGGTTTTTAATTAATAACGACAAATTCGAACGTTTAAAAAAGTTATATAATGTAATCTTATTATTATTATTTTAAAATTAAACTATTTTTTAAAAAAAAATACAAAGTTATTAAATTTAACTTATATTATCTTAATCAAATTAAAAATACGAAATAATTATTTAAATAATTAATACGATAAATATTTTACTTAATAGTTTCGAATACAGTAATTTTTAATAATTTTTACGGTTATAATAAATTATATATTTCGATTCCGAAATGTTTTATTCCGAAACCGATTATTATATAATGCCGCTATATTTTAACCTTAATAAATATTATTTTTCTATTTAATTTCATAAAGGGAATTTTTTAAAAAGGTTAAAAATAACTTTGAAAAATTAAACTTTTAGTAATAAATCTTAAGTTCGTATAAAATAATTATTTTATAAGTTTTCGCTAATTTTACGATCTTTTTAACTATAATCGATTTTGCGGTTTTTCGAACCTTTCTTAACTAAAAGAATTAATGTATATCCGTTAAATCCTAATAGAAAATCTTAATAATTTATATTTTCGAATTTTTAACGAAAATAATTTCGATTATATTTTTTAATTTAAATAAAATAAACGGATAAATATATTTTATCAACATTTTTATCGATATTAATAACTTGTCCGAAAGAAAATCGGGTTTTAATTTTATTTTTCTATACGACTTAATTTATGACGATAAAAATAATAGATTTTTACGTAAATTTATATTAAAAACTATCCAGTTTATAAAGAAATTACTAATAGCATTAATAAATAACGACAACGGGCTTAGAAACGTCGAAGTTTAATTTCTAAATCGATATAAGTTGGAAAATTATAAGCGATAGTTTATCCGGCTGTTCCGGATTGCAAAAAGCGTTTAGAATTCCGTTAAGAATTGTTATCGATAAAAGCTTACAAAACGAGATAGTTTAAAGTTATCTTAAAGTAAAAAGCCTATAATAAGGTTAAATTTTAATAAATCCTAGTAATTAAGGTAGTATGCTTATTAATTTATTTGATTATGTTATATAGTTACGTCTCTTATAAAGCGAAAAAATTATAATAATAAACTTTTAATATATATTTAAATTTTCCTCGGGTTTAATTAATATTTAATTTAAATATTTTACCTAGTAGGAAAATAAAGTTGTTAAGTAAAGACCCGATATAATGTAAATAAAATCTAAATGTTGGGATTTGGTGCGTTGGTATGTAACAGGGCTGGTTGGCCCGTGTAACGCTTATTTAAACGCGTTTTGAATGGGTCCAGCGCATTCACCTTTTTTAGCTAGCCTTTTGCACTTAGAATAAATATATTTTAAATATAACTAAGTAATACATATATTACGATATTAATAACAGTTAAATTAATACTACGTATCTTAATATAATAATATCTTTTGGTTTTTTTAAAAAAGGATTATAATAAAAACTTTTTTATTTTTGTTATTCGTAATATATTATTACGAAATTGTAATTAACGCGTTACAAGGTTTTAATTAACCGGCTTAAAGTTAGAATAATCGGTAGCAGTTACGAAAACGAATTTATTCGGCTGAATATATTATACGATAAAATTTTATTAAAACGATTAATTAATGCTTTTATACGTCCTTTGCGTTATTTAATAAGGGGAAACCTTAAGATTCTAGGATATTTTTACGGATTTATTAAAGTTTTATTTTAATAAAAAACGTTTTTATACGAAAATAAAATATTTACGTAAATAAGTTAAGTTATTAATTAATAAAGTAATTATTGAACGAAAATAATATTAATTAGTTAAATAAGATTAATAAACCCTAAAAAAATAATTTTAGCAAACCTATATTATAAGTAACTTATATAAAAATAAATTTAAATGTTTTAAAACGATACTGGCGAAAAAAGTCGATTTTTATTCTAATAATAGCCCGTTAGCAAAACCGGAATTATCAAAACCGATTAAAATGTTTAATAAAAGCTTTAAAATTATTATTAAAAGCCTAGAATACAGTAAGAAACTTAAGGAAAAAAGAAAGGTAAAAAGGACGTTTTCCCTTTTAAGAGATTTTACGGATTTTTGGAGGAACTTAGTTACAAACGGTTCACGAACAAAAACGTTATTGTTATATTTATCGAAACGGTTTTTGTTATTATTTTTTTCGTTTTCGTTATAAAGTAACGGTGGACGTGGCGGCGGGAAGGGCGGTAACGGTAAAGGAAGTAGTAATAGCTTTTTTTTATCGTTTAGCTTTTTATCGTCGTTTTCGGATTTAAATTTGGATTTAAATTCGGAAAGTAATTTAAACGATTCGAATAATAATAATTAGAAAAAACGTTATTATAAACGTAATAAAAAAAATAAAAAAAGGAAGTATAAAAAAAAGAAGTTTAAGAAAAAGGACTTCGCCCTCCGTTAAAAACGTTTTGATTTCGTTTTAAATAAGGAAAATTATTTAAAGGGCTTTAAAAATTAAAAACTTTAGAAAAACGTTTTAAATTTTGTATTTAAAAAAATAAATTACGAAAAAAAGATAAAGCTTTTTATTTTTGATAAGTTGCGTTTGGCGAAGGCCATTATTAAAACGATACGTCGGGCGTTTTTAAAGTTCGTTACCGGAATTAAAAAAGGTTCGAAAATGTTGAAAATTTTCCGTAAAATTTATATTACGATTAAAAAAGCCCGTTAACGTTTTTTCTGAAAAGAATTAAGCCAGTACCGTTATAACGGCAAAAGTTTAGTTGCTTTTATTATGAAATTTTAAAAGTTAATCCGTAAAATTAAGGAATACGGTATAAAATTAAGTAAAGATTAACAAGTTATTATGTTCTTAATTACCGTTAAAAATAAGGCAAATAACTGGTATCGAATAATAAACTCCGTATTTCGTAAAACCGATTATATAGTTTATTACCTAATAAATAATTTTAATAGCAAGTTTTATTACCGAATAAAAAAGGCTAAAGGTAATAAAAACGGTAATAATAAGCTTAAAAACTAAAGTTATAACGCCCGAAATAATAATAATAATAATAAAGGGAATAATAATAATAATAAGCTTTTATAAAACGCTAAAGGCGAACCCTTTTATTGGAATTGTAAGAAATATAGTTATTTAGCTAAGGACTACCGAAAGCTTAAAAAAACGGAAATAATAACGGTTAATAGAACGGTTAACGTAATAACGGACGAAACGGTAATAACGGCAGGTTTAATAATAATAATAATAACGCTAACGATTAATAGCGTTTATTAAAGGCGTATTTTATCTTAAACGGCTTTAAGAATTTATATAATCAGCTTTTTAAAAAATATTAAGCTGGATATACCGCAAAAGTTAATTAGTCGGAAATAAAAAAAATTATAAAGCTGTTTAATTACGTTATAAAGAACGTTAAGCGTGTTACGTAACAAGACGACGTTTTAAAAGGCGTCGCCGTTTTTACTTAAAAAAGCGACGTATAAAAAGGTGACGTATAACGTTTCGAAAGGTCCAAATCTGGAAATACTGGTATATCGAAAGAGTTTTTTATATGCGCGCCTAGGAATATAACCGATAACGAACTGGTACCACGCTTAAAGGCAGGTATAAAGTCGATTACGGAAAGTTTTGGCAAAAAATCCGAAAACGAATATATGCGAAATAAACCCTAAGCCTTAATTTTTTAATCGTATAATATATATAAAAAAAACCGTAACGAAATATTATAAAATTCGAAAGTTAACGTATTTATTATAAATAACGTTAAAGATTATTTTCCAAAATAATTATTAAATATACGGACAAGAAATTTATAATTATTATTAAAGGAGGGCTAGTTTAAGCCGAAATAATTGGTATAATTAATTAAGATTTTAAAGGGATTAAAAGCGAAAATAATTCGATTACTTTACGATATATATTATACGTACCTATTTTCCTGTTATAAATTTTTTTTAACGAAGTTTTTTATAAACGAAAAAAATACCTTAACCGGAATTATTTAATTAATAATAACGGTACGAAATTAATTATAATAAACGTTTTTAAAAAAGGTTTCTTTTTTTGGACGTACGGATAAAAGGAATTTTCCGTAAACGGTTTAACCGATAAAACTTAATAAGGATATGCATTAAAAATGGTATAAAGTAAAATGGACGAAATATTAAAAGTTTTACAAGCTTTTATTGTTAATAAGAAGGTTTTAATAATAAGAACAATATTAAAAAAACTTGTTTTTTAGTATTGCCGTCTATATTATCCTAATAATAAACGGTTAAAATAAATTATTAAAATAATTATAGGGATAAATTTAAACGAAATAAACGTTAAACCAATTATTTATAAAACTTATAATCGAATTAAAATTATTAAGATATTTTCGAAAAACCCCTAAGAAAAAAAAATATATGTTAGGGAATTATTTTGGTATAATGTAAATTAAATTAAACCCGTTATTATTAACGGTAATACGTATTATAACTTAATTATAAATAACGTTAACCGTTATTACGTTTTTAAAACGTATAAAATTAAGGACGAAATATAATAATATTTTTATTTATATATAACGAACGTAAAAACCAGGTTAACCTTAAATAATAAGATAATTAAAATTTTCCGTATTAATAAAAAAAAGAAATTCGGAATAAATTTATTCGAAATTTTTTGTAATACCGAAGGAATTAAATTAATTAATTTTAGCTTTTATAATTAATATTAAAACGGTATCCCGGAACGAAATATATAAATCGTCCAAAATAACGTTTATATTACGGTTATCCAGATACGTATTCCGATTTATTTTTAAGATTACGTTATAAAAGCGATAATTTATATGTTAAATCGTATTAAATAATTTATAATTAATTATAGTATATTATAAAAGTATTATAATCGGGCGTTAAGTAATAAAAAACAAATAAGTAAACCGGATAACGCGTATTTACGTATTATCGGCAGCCGTTATACGGTTTTAATTAACGAAAATTATTAAATTAAAGTTGAAAAGCTGGAAATACGAAATGTTAAAAATTTATTTTTAAGTTATTAAGGTATTTATAATTACAAAATCTAATTATTAAAAGGCGGTCGTTTCTTAGTTATATTATATATATAAGTTTACGAAAAGATAAATACGATAAGTAAATAAGACGAATTATTTAATTTAAAGAACGTTATAAAGTTTTTACCTTTTTATATATAACGCAAATTCCGTTATCGATCCCGAAAAAAGGGCGTTAACGTTTATAACCATAATAATAACGTTGTATTAAATAACTAAACAGATAACGAAATAAAATCCGTAAAACGGAAACGAAATAAATCGAAAAAAGTTAAGCCCGAATTATATATATATAAAGTACCTAACGAAAACCCCGAGATTATAACGGCTTTAACCTAAAAAAACGTTAATCTCTATTCGGGCATTTATAACTATAATTTCTTTAACAAATCGGAAAATAACTTTTACGAAAATTTAAATAACCGCGATATAATTTAATAAATTTACAAATAAATATACGTACGCAATATATTTAATAATAACATTTACCGCCTATTTAACGCAAATAACGATAAACCCAGTTTTAAGGAAATTATAACTAACTTTAAATAAGATATATAACTTAAGGCCATTTATAAAAAAATTAAGGAAAACCTATAACGGGGATTTTTTACCTTTAAATTAATAATTAAAATTGTTAAAAGCTACTTAATAAATACTAAATAAAATTTAAAAAAAAAATATACGTTAACGGGTAAGTTAAAGAAATATAAGGTTCGTATTATCGTATACGGTTTTACCTAATAAAAAGAAATCGATTATAACGAGATAACTACAACTATTATACGCATAATATATTAACGAGTTTTTATAACGTTCGTAACGTTTATAAAATAGTATATCTAGTAAATCGATTTTATCGTTATTTATTTAAATAATAACCTAAAAAAGTAAATCTTTATAAAACATTTTCCCTTATTATAAAAATATTTCGATACGTATCCAGATAAAAAATAATATTTTAATTTTATACCTAAAAAAATTATTAAACTAATAAACCCTTTATACGGGTTAAAACAGGCCGGTACCGCATAGAAAAAAAAAGTCCGAACGATATTCGATAAATACGGCTTTAAATTATTGTTATCTAATAATATAATATACCTTAACGCAAAAATCTACAACGTAATTATTTTATACGTCGATAATTTCTTACTTTTCGGTTTTAATAAAGTACGTTTAAAGGTTATAACAAACGCTATTACCGGTAACGTCCTAATAAATAATTTCGGAACAGTAAATTAATACTTTAATATCCGTATTATTCGATTGTCCGAAATAAATAACGTCCATTTCGATTAAAAATAATATATTAATAAAATGTTAATAAATTTAAATATTAATAATATAAAAGCAAAACCGATTCCTTTCGTTAAGGAACATTTAAATTACGTAATACGTTATAAAAATAAAGTTAATAAATAAGATATTTTTAATTACGTTAACTTTATTAACAAATTTAACTTTTCCAGTTATATAATTAAACCAGATATAGCGTTTACAACGTTTACCTAAGTACGGTTTATAAATAACCCGTCCCCTAAATATCGAAAATGTATTAAATACCTTTTAAAATACTTAAAAAAAATTTCGAAACTATTTATTCGATGCCGGATATTAAACGAAAAATACCTTTATTACGTTTATAATAAACTAAAATTATTTATAACAATTAATACGAACTTTATAAATAATCCCGATACAGTTAAATTTACTATTAATTTCGTTTTATTTATAATAAAAAACCCGGTAATATAAATATTAAAACGATAATAAGTTATTACAAAATATATTTCGGAAATTAAATATATAATATTAAATACCGCAGCTACCGAAATAACAAACGTACGGATTTTTTACGAAAAACTTAACCTTATATTTAAAAGCTTTATTACCGTTTTTAAAAATAATAACGGTACGAAAAAATAAGCTGAAAAAAGCATTATATTACGAAAAAAACGTTATATATACGTTAAATATTATTATATACGTTAAGAAATCCAAAAAGGCCATATAACGATTAAATACGTTAAAAACGTAAAAAACCTTGCCAACGGATCTACTAAGTTACTAAATAAAACAATATATAATAAATGTATTACCAACTTAAGTTTTGAAAATGTTTAAAAAATATTTAAATTTTGGTTAAAACAATTAATAAAAAAATAATCCTATTAAATTCCCTTTATACGGGAAAAAAAACGTTCACTTATTAAAACCTATTCCTTATTACTAAAAACGATAACCGCAGTATTTTTCTTATAACTACCCGAAAATATCCGTTTATTTGTTATTTTTAAAACTTTAACCTTTTATAAAATCACCCATTTATATTTGCCTATAACCCTTTACGTTAATTTTTACCTAAAGGCGTTAATATCTTATATATAGCTTACAGCTAATTAATATCCCCTAACTAACCGGAAAAAAACCTTCATTCGATAACCTTTTATAAAAGGGAACCTAAAAAACAATAATTTTAATTATTTACTAATATTATTATTAAAAAAATAAATCCGATTTTTAAAACTATAAAACCTAAAATACAGCAGGTTAACGTAATAAAGCATTTTCCCATATTAACGCCCAACCTAATCCGAAACGTTTCGGGAAAAATAAGTTTTATAACCCGGCGCGGTTTTAACGGAACGGTAAAGTAAAAAGGCCGGCTATTTGGTACAATAAATTAATATAACGTATAACCTAACCTTTTGCGCAAAAATTAAAATTTTAATTCCAAACTATATAAATTATTTTTTATTACTTTTCCATTAATTTTTATCAGTTTTTTATCGGTTTTCTATACAAAAAGTCAAAATTTAATTCCTAAACGTATTAATTAAAGTTTTTCCTAAAATTTTGGAATACATACATAACGTAAAAGGGCGTATTAAGATTCGGTACGTTAATATGTAACAAAGCTAATTAACCCATATAACGCTTACCCGAACGCATCTTAAGTAAATCTAACGCACCTACCTTTTTTAGCTAACCTTTTATACCTAGAATAAATACATTTTAAATACAACCAAGTAATACACATATCACGATACCAATAACAGTCAGATTAGCACCGCGTATCCTAACACTAAATAATAAAACGTATAAAAAAGTTTTCGTTATTAAAAAAATAAAAAATATTTTTAAAAAAAGGCTTAATACCGTAGTAGTTATAAGCCTAGATATCTTTCTTAATTAGGATAAGCTTAGCTACTTTATTATAATTAATTATAAAAGATAACTGGTGTATATTTAGTTTAGGTTATTATTATGGTTAAGTAACGCCAGTTTAAAAGAAATTAAATTAATATAAAACTTCGACTTTATTACTATATTAGTAATAACTAAAATAGTTAAGGGTTTTAAAAACTAATTTAATTAATTATATATATAATTAAATTGTTTATTATAATATTTTTATAACCTGTATTACGTTTTTCTGAACTTGGTTAAAAAAAGATAGTTGTTAAAAGGTGTTTTCCAGTTACGTTTATATAATTCATTATATACGTACTTAATAAATAAATTAGTTATATTATATAGGTAAATACATAAACAATATTAACATTATATAACTTTTAAACTTTAGGTTTAAATATATTTAAATTATTATAATTATTTATATTTATATATATATATATATAACGTATTACGCTAGCTCGCGAGCCAAACTACCTCGCGAGCCGCTTTTTAGCACATCGTAATAACTAATCCAAATAACTTAACCATAATACATCTAATTGATTTAATCGACAGTATTCTTTTTCGCTAGCAATATCTATAGCTTTTAAATAAGTGCACGCATTATATTAAAACTTATTGCGGACGTTATATTACTATTTTTTCCTTTTAATTTATATACGACGGTTACTTTTAACAGCTATTAACAACACGTTTTTATTTTTATCTTTTTTAACGGTTAAAAAATATGCTTATCGTATATAGTAAGTGTTTTTTTTAATTGGAATTCTTTATTTTAATAATTATATATACGTAAAATCGAATTATTATTTTAATAAATTTTGCGATACGCCTTTTAACACGCCCCAACGCGCCCTTTAACGTACCCCGACACGCCCTAATAAGCCCTACAGCCTTACCCCGCAACCTTGTAACGCGTTTTTTAATAAAGCCCTATAACCTCCTATTTTACGAATATCTTCCACGTATTAAAGCCGCATAAAAAAACGTTTATATATACGGGTCGGGAATATAGTCGATAATCGATTTTCGGTCGGTCGTTTTTAATATTTTCGAAATAAGGGTAATATTAGCTTAAATACGTTAAGGCGTAATTTGTTATATACGGGTTAGTAAAAGGGAATAATAATATACGTCCGTAACAAGCTTTAATATAATACGTACACTTGTTTAAAAGTTTTAAATACTATTAACGAAAAGGAATACCGTCGATTAAATTAATTAAATTTGTTATAGTTAAGTTATTTGGATTAATTGTTACAAAGTGCTAAAAAGCGGCTCGCGAAGTGGTATGGCTCGCAAAGTGGTGTTCTACGTTATATATATATATTAAATTCAGCCTGGATAATACGGCTTAAACCCAACGACCTTGTATGTATATATTAAATAGTTTCCTTTTTTATTTTTAACGGCGCAAATATATCATAATTATAATTTTTTAATTATAGTAATACAATATACAAGGTTTATATTATTCGAGTATCTAGTTATATATATATATATATATATAACTAATTGATTTTCTAAGTATATATACGATTAGTTTTACATAAACGTAACAGGAAAGCACGTTCGAAAAAACCGTACCTCTTAGCAGGCCAGATAAAAAAACGTAATACGGGTTTTAAAATATAGGAACGAAATAATTATATATATGATTAATTTAATAGACTTTTAAAGCCCCTAATTAATTAATCTAATTGTCGCCGACATAGTAGCGGAGCGGAAAGTCTAATTAGTTAGTTTTTTTAAGTTCGCGCCACTTTAAAAAGTAATGGCGTAACCTGAATTTAAACTAGTTATTTTTTATAACTAACCGTAATAAACTACCCGAGCTTATCGTAATTAAAGAAGACCCTTAGGCTCGTAACTATTAAGCTATTAGGCCGTAATAATAAATATATTAAAATTAATAATTCATGATTATAAAAAATAACTAGATAAATACGGAAATTAAATTAAGATAATTTCGTAATAAATCTTATTATTAATATTATACTTAAAACATTAATAAATAAGAATTATTAATAATTAATAATTATAATAATTATATTATCGAAATATTTATAAATATGGTTTTATATTTACGTTTTTTATCTTTTAATATTTTTATATTACTATATTTATTATTTTATAACCGAAGTTTTATTATTAATTTCGTAAACGTTACTAAACGCGAGTTTTTAAGTTCATATATAAAATTAATATTCTTGGGGGTTTTATACAAGATAAAAGAAAATTATAATAATTTCGAAATATATAATATAAGGCTAAGTAAGTTTAAGCCGTATTATTTAACCTAAACTTATAATACAAAATAATTATATGATTAATTAATACGATAAATGTTATATCTAATATTTTCGAATAAGATAACGATTATTAATTTTTACGATTATAATATATTATACGTTTTAATTTTAAAGAGTTTTATTCCGAAGCCGATTCTTAAGCTCTTATAAATATGTAATTTCTCGATTGATATCGGTTAGAAAGCTTATTTATATAATGCCGATACACTTTAACCTTAATGAACCCTATGTCCTTTATAATTTAATAAGGGGAATTTCTTAAAACATAATAATTTAAAAGATGTTAAGCTTTTTATAGTAAATCTTAAGTTTATATAAGATAGCTGCTTAGTAACTCTGTACTAGTTTTTTTTTTTACCCTCGATCGATTTTATAACTTTTTAAACCCCTATTAATTAAAAAAAAAGGTTAAAATATATTTATGAGATTTAAATATAAAGTCTTAATATTCCGTACTTCCGAAATTTTAACGGAAACGATTTTATTTACGTTATTCAATTTAATAAAATAATCGGATAAATAAAATTTATTAATACTTTTATTAATATTAATAACTTTTCCGAAAAAAATATAGTTTTATTTTTAATTCTCGGATATAATTTAATTCGTAACAGTAAATATCATTAAACTTTACGTAAACTTATACTAGAAAATATCCAGTTTATAAAGAAATTAATATCAAAAAATAGCAATAACTGGTTTAAAAACGTCGAAATTTAACTTTTAAATCCATACAAGTTTGAGGATTACTAACGATAATTTTTCCGGCTGCTCCAGATTACGAAAAGCGTCTAGAATTCTATTAAAAATCGTCGTCGATAGGAGCTTATAAACTGGGCAATTTATAAAAAGGTTAAAATTTAGTAAAGCTTAGTAACCGAGGTAGTATAATCTATTAATTAATTCAATTAGGTTATACGGTTACGTCTCCTTTAGGAAAATCGAAATATAAAATAAAAGTTAGAAAATAATATGTTTAGGTTAAATTAATAAAGTAAAAGTATTAAATAATAAATGCGTTAAGGTAAAAATCGGATATATTTATTATAAAATTAAATTTTATCTTATTACGCTTTAATTCTTTTTATTTAAATAATTATTTTAAATATTACAACGTCTAAATTGTTAAAAGTTTAAATAAAATTAAAAGAGTTTTAGTAAAAATCTACTTAACTTTTAAAAATCTTATTATATACCTTTTATTACGTAAATACTTAAAGGTTTTTAAAGAAAAATAATAAAAATTTTTATTACTAAAATTTATAATATTAATTAATAATAGCCTTTAAAAACTAAAGCTTAAAATATATAAGAAAGTATAACCCAAATTAAATAAAAATTCCGTAAAAATAATTCCGGTTAAAAACGTAAAAAGCTTAAGGCCGTTATAAAAGAACGTTTTATTATTATTTAATAAAAGTAATAATAAAATAAAATTTTTAAAAATAGAAAAATAAAGGGGGGGGGGGGGGGGGGG
>QJNZ01000351.1:0-91700 GCA_004155055.1 Monosporascus sp. CRB-8-3
AACAAAATTTTTAAAAAATTAAAAAAAAAAAAAAAAAACAAAAAAAAAATTTAAATCCGAGTTTTATATTACAACTTTAAACTTTTTATAATAAATTTTAAAATTTCGTAATAAATTATAAGGAGTTTTTTATTATATATAATTTTATTAAACTTTTTTAAAAGAACCTCTATATAATCTTACTTATAATTATATACTTTTTTAAAATATTTATTATTAATTATAAAAACGTAACTATTTAAATTATAGTAACTTTATTTCGTTCTTATAATTAATCTTTTTAAAAGTAAAAATTAAAACGCTTTTAACATAACTTTGTATTTTTATTACTAGATTTTTTATAATTTTTATTTTTATTTTTCAAGTAACCGTTTAATTTATTAAAATTATTTAAGTTATAAAGGTTTAAGGAATTATTATAAATATTAAAAAAATTATTTTACCGCCTTTTTCGTTTTCGAAAACTTCCGAATAAATCTAAAAATAACTTATTTCAATTACTAAAATTGTTACGTATTATATTTTCTTTTTTACGGAGGTTTTTTTTTCGTTTTTTTTCTTTTTCTAAATGTTAGAATTTTTATTAAATTATTCCCTTAACTTTTTTTCGCTTACTCTTAAAGACTTAACTTTTTTTATCGTTTTTAACGATAATAAGAGCTTTTTATAAAACATTTTTATAAATACTTATATTTCGTAAATTCCGTATTATCTGTAATTAAAACTTATTTTATTAAAGTACGTTTTCGAATTAAAATATAATTAATCATCTCTTTATAATATTATTTATTCGCTTTATTATATTAACGTTTTTTACTTAAACTTTAAATTTTGAACTTTATTTTTAACCGATTTATTTCTATCTATTCGTACTTTAACGTTCTTTTTAATTTTATTTAATTAATATATAAAAAAGTATAAAGTTTATATAATTTTAATTAAGGTTATTAGGTTTAAGCCGTATTATCTAGGTTTAATTCAAGGTACGAAATAATTATATTAATAATTAATATAATAAATATTTTATCTAATATTTTCGAATACGGTAATTATTAATAGTTTTGATGATAACGATAAATTATACCTCGGTTACGAAAAGCCTTATCCCGAAACCGATTATATAATGCCGATAAACTTCGACCTTAATAAACCTTATACCCTTTAGATTTACGGTTTAGTAAAGGGAATCTTAATAACTTAAAAAATATTAAGCTTTTCGTAGTAAACCTTAAATCCGTATAAAATAGCTGCTTTATAACCTTTCGCTAATTTTATAATTTGTTTAATTTCGATTAATTTTAAAACTTTTTATACTTTTATTAATTAAAATAACTAAAATATGCCGGCTAAGTCCGAATATAAAGCCCTAATATTCCGTACCCCCGGAATTTTAACGGAAACGGTCTTAATGAAATTACCCGATTTAAACAAAATAATCGGCCAAATAAAATATATCCATATTTTTATCGATATTAATAACCTTTCCGAAAAAAATCGGATTTTATTTTTAATTTTCGAATACGATTTAATTTAAAACGGCGCAAATAATCGATCTTTACGTAAACTTATATTAAAAAATATCCGACTTATAAAAGCATTACTGGCAAAATTAAAGAATAACGATAACGAACTTAAAAACATCGGAATTTAACTTTTAAATCGTTATAAGAAAAATTATAAGCGATAATTTATCCGGTTATTCCAAAGTACGAAAACCGTCTAGAATTCCATCAAAAATAGTCGTCGATAGGGGCTATAAAAAGGTTAAGGTTTAATAAAGCTTAGTAACCGATACCATAATTTATCCATTTGTTTAATTTGGTTTCACGGTTACGTCTCCTTTAGGAAGAGGTTATTATTTTTATATAAAGGTTTTATATTACTTTTTTAATTATTACAGTTAAGATAATACAATTTTTTTAGAAAAATCTCTAAATTAAATCTTTTTTTTTACCGTTACGTTTATTACGAGCTTTTATTTTTCCTCTTTATTATAAAACCTTCCGTCTTAAAGGTCTTTTTAATTTTTTTTTTAAAAAAAAGAAATAAATCGTTATTCGTATATTTTTTATTCCGTATAAGAACTAAACCTTTATTAAGTAAGGTCTTTTATTCGATTATAAAGAATTACCTTAAAATACGTTTTAAATATATATTCGTTATCGTTACCCGTTTATTATTTTAAATTAATTTAATTTATAAATAATTATTTTATTTAACGTAATACGGTTATTTATTAATTAAAATTTTAATATTATATTTATAAATATATTATCGACAGATAGGGTGATTTATTGTTGGAAGTTAAAAGGATAAAAAGGGCTTTAATTTATAGACTTAGGTTTACAAGGATAAAAGAGCTAAAAGTTATATCTAGTTACTTTCCCCCTAATTGGAAACCTAGAATTAAAACCAGGAATTACAGCCTGAAAAATGTAACACAATTTGCTTATATAGTAATATTTTTTGGTTTTGTTTATTAATATCCTGATCCAGTTTATGTTGTAATTTAAGGTACCGTTCCGTTTCGGTACAGAAAGTTAAGAACGGCAGGCTTGGCGTAAAGGCGTTTTGAAGTAAAGAAATTACGAAGGTTCGATTTTAAAGAAGGTTTTAAAGTTTTTTTAGTTGCTGGAAAAGCGCCTGCGTACGTAATGGCCGTTATCGATTAAAAGCAGAGGCTCGTCGACGCGGTGATATCCGAAAGGATTCGAAAAAAAGAATTCGAGAAAGGACCAGAGAGAATTAAAATGGCAACTGGAAAAGGAACAACGTCTGGAAAAAACGTCGGTTAGCCGGAAAACTTTAATATAAAATAATTAATAAAGGTATTCGCCAAGTTATTAAACGAAACGAAAAAAAATAATACGTACCTAAACTGGAAAAACTTTAACTTTAAATTAAGTAAGAAAAATCGGCTATAAGGTAATAATAATTAAGAGATATAAAAAACGGCTATCCAAGTAACCCTAATAACGATTAAATATCGTAACGGTAACTCGGCGAAGTTTACCCATATTAATAAAGCTAAATTAGCTGCTACGGTTATTATTAACGTTAAAGAAACCCTTATAATAATCGTTACTAGATTTACAAAAGGAACGGAAATAATTAAAATATTAAAACGTTTATATAAAATAAAAGGAATTAACCAAAAAATAAACCTTTAAACCTAACTCTAATTTACCAAATAAAATCCTAAAAAGCAATCGGCATTAAATTATGTAGTTAACTTTAAAAACCTAATACGGCAATATAACGAAATCGATATACCTGTTAACGCTGGACAACAAGTTACTATATTTATTAACTTAATTCGAAATAATAACGATTAAAAAAGCTAAATAAAAGAAATATTTCGTCAATACCTAACCATAATAATAAATTAAATATATAACAACTTTATCGCCGAATCTCGAAAGAAAAAAAGAAATAACAGCAGCCATAACGTAAAGCAAAACCGGTAAAACAAGCCCCCACAAAACAAGAAAAGCCAGCTACTTTAACTTTATCTATAATAAATACAGCTATATAATAAAAAATTACCTAAAACGGAAAAATAATAACTTAAACGAACGGTCGAAACGTAATGCAAAATACGAAACTAACTTTATCCCGGAAGGGTTACAGAACTTATACAAAACGGATAAAAAAAACTTTTAATAATTTCTAAGGCGACGGCGAGGTTTAAATAATTTCATAACAACTCTAAAGCTATAAGGGCGTATCGGCAGATAAGGTAATTTATTATTAAGGTTAAAAGGATTAAAAAGGTTTTAATTTATAGCCCTAAGATTATAAGGACAAAAAAGCTGAAAGTTATATCTAGCTACTTTCCCTCTAGTTAGAAACCTAGAACTAGAACCAGAAATTACAGCCTAAAGAATATAACACAATTTGCCTATATATATTAATTAATTATAATAATTTAATAAATGTAAGGTAAAGTGCTATTAAGGTATTTAGCTAGCTATATATAAGAAGCTAATCTATTTATTAAGTATATACATAAAGGATTATACGATACAACCGGGAAGTACCCCTTTAAAAACCGTCTTTTCTTAATTAAGGGCCGGAAAAACGTAATATAGGTTATATAACACGGCAATTAACGGTAAAAACACCCGATTAATTAATTAATTCCTAACACCCCTAATCGTAACTAATCCTACCAATTACCCCTTAATTGTCGCCGACACGGTAACGGAACCGAAGCCCTAATTGGTTTAGCTCCTTTTAGGCTGGCGTTACTTAAAGGAACGGCGGCCCAAACTGGATTTAAACCAACTATCCTTTAAAATTAACCGAAACAAGGTACTTAAGCCTGTCGCAATTAAAAAAGATACCTAGGCTCGTAACCATTAAGCTATTAGGCCATAATTTAATAAATAATATATAATTATTTTAAGAAAAACTAAAAATATTTAAACGTAATCGCCTTTATATTTATATTTAACTATGTAAATAATAGTTCATAAATAAAGTCTATTTTATATAGCTACTACGGCTTAAATATACCAGCCGTAAATATTTAAAAAATACTAATTCCTAATAATATATATTTAAATAATTATACGTTATATATAAAAATAAATAATAAATTATAATTAATCAACTTTATAACTAAGTTAAATGTTATTATATTTAAAAAATCTTTTATTTTAAAAAATTACGATAAGCTTTTTTAAATTATATTATATATATTTTAATAATAATAATAAAGTTTTTTTCAGTTTATAATTAAGTTAGTTTAATCTTTATTAAAAATATTATATACCGTTTTTAATATCGTTAAAACTATTTAAAATAATAAAAATCTTAAAAGTTAAACCGTATAAAAACCTTATAAAAATTAAAGCCTTTTAAAAAATTATTCTTTATATCGAATTTTCGTTAAATATTATATTATAATAATTACTTTATTAAAACAGTTATTACGAAAAAAAAACGTACTGTTTATTTAAAGTTTCGATTAAGATTCAATTATAAAGATTTTTTTTAAAAAACCTTTTTACTATAACCTCGATTTTAATTATATTAAAATATAGTTCTAAGGTAAAATTAAGTATTATAAAGACCGACTTTTATACAAAAGAATTTAGAGGTATTTAAAACTAATTAATCAATAAAATTAAATATTTCGTATAAGTTAACAACGGTATTTAGAAAACCGATATAAATTATATTATCTGTAAATTAAATTTTAAGTTACTTTCGAAATTATACTTATAAAATCTGATTTTATCGTTTAATAAGACGTAACCATATAACAACATTAAATAAATTAATATATTATACTATTTCGATTTTTAGATTTAATTAAAATCTAACCTTTTCGTAATTCGGAATAGCTAAATAAATTATCGCTCGTAATTTCTTAATTTATAATAATTTAAAAGTTAATTATCGACGTTATTAAACCCGTTATAGTTTTTTTTTCAATTTTATTGATTATTTTTCTATAAACTATATATTTTATTAATATAAATGTACGTAAAAATCGGTTATTTCTACGGTTTTAAATTAAATCGTATCCGAAAATTAAGAATAGAATCCGGTTTTTTTCGAAAAAATTAAAAATATTCATAAAAATATCGATAAGTTTAATTCGGTCGATTTTTTTTTAAGTTAAGACGTATAATTAAAATTATTTCCGTCAAAATTTCGGAAATACAGAATATTAGGTTTTTATATTTAAACTTGTCAGCAGTTACAGTGATCAATTGCAGGAATCTGGCAAAGTACGCATAGTTATTCTAGGAAAAACTAAAAAAATCCGGGGGCAACCGCCCTTACATATACGTTTGGCTATATAAAAGATAATTCCTGGATAAAAGCTATCCTAGGCAGCTTTTGCAGCTTAAACATACCAGCCGTAGGCACTTAAAAACACCAATTACCGATACGCCCTTTTGTATTAGGTAACCTTATTTACGTAATCTTTTAAAATTAAATTTAAAACTTTAAAAAAATCCATTAAAAAATTATTAAAATTTTTAGTTTATATAAGATTTAACCCTTTATTTCAGTTATTCTCGTTTAAAATAAAGCTGCGCAATTAACCGTTATATTAAAAAGCCGGCTTTTTTACTTTACCGTTTTTTCGTAACTATCCCGGAATACGGGGCCTATTTTTTCCGAAATAATTCGGATTAAGTTAGGCGTTAATATAAAAAAACGCTTTATATACGCTAACCTGCTATATTAAAAATCTTATAACTTTAAAAATCGGATTTATTTTTTAACGGCAATATTAATAAGTAATTAAAATTATTACTTTTTAAATCCGCCCTTATAAAAAGCCATTAAATAAAAAAGATTTTCCGGTTAATTAAAAAATATTAATTAATTATAAACTATATATAAAATATTAACGTTTTTAAGTAAAAATTAACGTAAAAAGTTATAAGTATATATAAATAAATAATTTTATAAAAGGTTAAAGCTTAAAAATTAATAAATAAATAAATATCTTTAGGTAATTATAGAAAAAATACCGCAATTATTGCTTTTAATAACGAAAAATAGATTTTAATAAAAAAACGCCTTTTTTCCCGTATAAAAAAATCCAGCGGAACTATTTTTTTATTAATTACTTTAACCAAATCCTAAGTATCTTTTAACTTTTCCTATATTTTCTTAAATCTTAACTTAATTATAAACCGTTTAAAATTTACGTTATTAAGTAATTTTATAAATCCGTTAACAGGATTATTTTTATTTTTTACGTATTAAAAATTAATATTTCCTTTTCGGATTTCCTAACGTACGTAATAATATTTAATTCGAATATAATACTTTTTTCGTATTATTTACGTCTTTTTTACCTATTTAAACGTCCTTATATTGTTTTCTAAAATAAAAATAAAACCTTTAAATATAAACCTTAACTTTGTTAAAAAAAGTTTTAATCCCAGTTATTTTTATAACTACTATTTTTATTTTTGTATATTTTATTTTCGAAATTTATAAAATAAATGTTTTAATTATAAAAAATACATAATTTATCGTAAACTTTGTAAACTTATAATTATTCGCAAAACTTATATTTATTATTTCGCATAACGTTAAATTGTTATATTTATAATATAAATAGTTTTTTCGTAATTTTCGGTACCGAAAAAATATATTTAATATACCGTTTAAATATTTCGGCAATTTTTTAATATATTCTTAATATTTAGATAATAAGTTATTTATAAACTTTATTTAAATTAACGTTATAAACGTTATATTTAATTTATTAATACGACTTAAAAAATTAAATTTCCATATTAAATTTATATATTTAAACGTTTTTTTTTTACTAATTACGCCGTTATACTTTATAATATATTGTAAATAATTCTTAATAAATAGTATAAATTCCAATTTTATCCCGTTTAAGCTAATTAATTTTAATAATTTTTTAATAACGTACTACATAAGCAAGTCGCTTACATAAGCGAGTCGCTCGTTTTTTACGCCATTTTAACTACGTAACTTTAATCGTTTATTTTTTAACACCAACAACATAAAACGGCTTACAAAAAAAACAAGGATGAACTTAGCCGTTTAAGTTAAAAAAAAACCCGAAACTTAGTTATAAACGGCTTTATATAATATATAACATTCCCGAATCTACTTTAAGAAACTGATATAACGGTAAAACTTACTGAACCGATATTATCCTTAATTCGCGAAAATTAACGCCAACCGAAAAAAAATCGATTATCGAATAAATCTTTAATTTAAATACATAAATATTTTTTATCCGGCTTTAGTATATTAAAAATATAGCGAATTTATTATTTACCTAACGTATTATAATACGTATCGGGATTAATTAAGCGTTCAACTTTATTAAACGGCAAGAAAAACTTAAAATACGTTTAAATCGAAAAATAAATTATTAAAGGGTTTTATACGAAAGTTTAAAGGTATTTCGTAAATAATTTACGTTTATTCGGGTTATAATTGCGAAATACGGTATTGTAAAAAAGGATATTTATAATTTCGATAAAATAAAATTTTTCATAAGTTTTTTTATAGCAGTAGGTATAGTAATTATAAATGCCGAAAAACGTAAAAAACTTAAATAAACGTAATAAAGGAATAAGGAATAGTTTATAGTAATATAAGCCGTTAACTTTTAAGGCTGGGCCTTGCCCTTATTTATTATCCTTGCCGGAAAAAACTATTTTTTTCGCTGGTTCGCCGATAACCCACTTTTACCCGATTAAAAGATTGCCGTAAACGAAAACGGCTAAATAATAAATAAACTAGGTTTAAAATAAATTAAGTATTTCGATAAATATATTAAAACGCGTATTAAAAGTTCGAAATATCTTTTTATCCTTAACGGTTACGAAAGCTATTATTCGATCGAATTCGAAAATTACTATAAAACTAATAACATTATTATATTTTATATACTTATTTATTTTTTTTTATCGGCTTTAACCTTTCAACGTATCTTATTTTTCCGTATTAAAACGCGTTTATTCGTTATATATCGAAGGTTTTATGTAACGTTACGTTATTTATATTATTAAAGAAAATTTTATCGCCGGCTTTTATAACGTATTTAAAATTACTATAATAACCGATAATATTAAATCCGGATTTATAAAAACGGGATTTATTTTATTCGATCATAATTATATTCTTTTTAAATTAAAAGTTCCAGTTATATTTATATTAACCGTTTCTTTACTTATTTTAATTAATTTCGTTATTTTTCTATTTGTAAAAACTTTTAAAAATATTATTAAAACAACTTAACAGAAACGTTATTTATAAAAGAAAATCAGAAATTATTAAGGTAGCTCGCCGACAAAGATAGTTAAATCGGTTAATCTTTTAATAAAAAGTAATTTATTACTTTTACATAAAATTGCTCTTTAAAAAAAAAAACGGTTACTTTTGCGAAACGAACTACGTCCTTAGTAAACCTCGGAAAACTAAAAATATACGTCTTTAGAAAAAGGGAACGTTTACTATAGGGGAAGTAAAGGCTCTTATAACTAAAAAGGAGGGTAATGGTAAATAATTGCAGTTAATAAAGGCTAAAGGTAATCGTCGTAAAAAAGTTCAGACGAAAAAACGGAAATATAGCATTTACGGCAAGCCCGGATATAATACGCGCATTTATAAGGAAGTTATAAAGACGTCTGGCAATAAGAAATCTAAATAATTTAAATTAATTTATTACGTTATAGTTGATTTATTTAATTTCGTTATTGCAAAATACTAAAAAACAAGTAACTCGCTTATATAAACAACTCGCTTATATAGTACGTTATATTATTTTTAATTTTGCCTAATATTTCCTAATAATAAAAAACGAATAATTTATATGCCCAGATATTAATTTACGTTATTTATTAAAGCCGAAAAGCAGGAAATTATTTACGTATAAAGCAATAAGGTTTTTTATTTTAGAATTATAATATATCGCGTTATCCGAAATTAATAAACGGAAACTTTATTTCGCAAATATTTTTTTTATTTTTTTTTTAAGCAGCTTTAGCTTATTTTAAATTATACAGTAAATTTATTAACTTAATAACCTTTTTAAAAAAGAATCTATATATTTTCTTATTCTTTAATTACGTATTAAAATACTTTTTTAATATCGGAAACTATTTTATATAAATATTTTTCTTTAATTTACCGTTTAAATACGTATTAATAAAGTTTATTTAAAATATATATTACTTTAAAAAGGCGGTTAACGTTATCAAAATCCTTTAATATATTACCTTTACGGTATTTACTAGTTTCGTTATAATTAATTGCTTTTTGCTATATAAACTTTTTTTCGTAAATACGTACCTTATATTTATTTAATTTTCTTATAAACGTATACTTTTTTTTAATATTTATTTAATATTAATAAGGTACCTTTAAATTACTTTGTTAAAAAGCGTAAATTTGAAAATTCCGTATAAGAAATTTTTTTTAATTTCTATAAAAATAATTTTAAACTATATTTTTTATTTAAGTCTTTTTATAACTTCTTTTAGGGATAAGCCGTTATTTATAACAGTAAATAACTTATAAATATTAATATCTAATATATTAATTATTTATTCGTACTCGTAAACGTTTCGAATAACTTAATCGGCATTTTTAAAATTACCATAATTATTTTTACCGTTATTTAACGTTAATAGATTAAAAAAATATAAACCTTTTTCGCTTTTACTTTCGCCCATTTAAATTAAAATTAATTTTAATTCTTAAATTAACTTTAAAGCTTTATTTAAGGCCTTTAAGCTATATAGCTTAGAAACAATCTTCTTTAGACATCCCTTTTTACGTTTTATTTTTAATAATTTTTTAAATACTTTTATATAGGTTGTAAAAATAATCGGATAATATCCTTAAAGTTTAAAAATTTACTCAATTTTTCCAGGTTTTCGTAAATAATAATATACTGTGTTATAAATAATTTACCGCCCTTTAATAATTATAACGTACGATATAAGCGAACTGTATATACAAGCGAGCTGTATACTTTTTAGCACCTTGTAATAACTAATTTAAATAACTTAAATATAATATATTTAATTGATTTAAATTAACTTTATTTTTTGTCGCTAATCGTATTTATAGCTTTAAATTAATATACGTATTATATTAAGGTTTATTACGGACATTATATTATTATTTCTTCCTGTTAATTTATATGCAATAATTATTTTTAATAGTTATTAATAGCATTTTTTTTGTTATTACCTTTTCTGCTAACCGAAAAACGTATTTATCCCGTATAGTAAATGTTTTTTTTATTAAAAACGTTTGTTTTAATTATTTAAATAGGTAAAATCGAATTATTACTTCGATAAGTTCTATAATACGTTTTTTAACGCGCCTTAATAAGCTTTATAACTTTGCCCCGTAACTTTATAACGCGTTTTTTAATAAAGTTTTATAATTTTTTATTTTGCGAATATTTTCTATATATTAAAGCTGGATAAAAAATATTGGCGTATATAAGTAAGGAAATCGGTTGGTAATCGTTTTTTTATTAGTTAACTTTAATACTTTCGAAATAGGGGTAATATTAACTTAGGTACCTCAGGGGGTAATCGGTCGCATAAAGGTTTAAAAAAAGGAATAATAATATAGCGTTCGTATTAAGTTTTAATATAATACGTATATTTGTTTTAAAGCTATAAATAAAGTTAGCGAAAAAGAATACCGTTAATTAAATTAATTAAATTTATTGTAATTAAGTTATTTGGATTAGTTATTACAAGGTGCAAAAAGTATACAGTTTGTTTATGTGTATAGTTCGCTTATATAGTACGTTACCTTATTATTATAAATCTTTTAATAACTTAATAACATTTCTTTTATTTTACGGGCTATTAATCTTTCTAATTTAATCCGATAATTCTTATTAATTAAAATTATATATTTTTTACCGAAAATTCGAAAATAACCGTTATCTGGTTTATATAATTTATTTAGTTTAAATACGTTTTTAAAATATTCGATTAATGTTACATTCTTTACCGTAAATTAATTTATTTTATTAATAGTATATATATTTATTTTTGTTACGAAATTTTAAAAATATATAAAAATATTTATTTACGTAGAAATCGTACGTACTTTATCTTATAAAAACTATATTCCTTATTTTATAACTCCGTTTTAATATTAATTATATACGTTAAAAATTACTAATATAATATTTTTATAACGTAAATATTTTTAATTATTATTATATTAAATTCCTTATTATTATTAAAACGTAAAATTTACATTTTTTTTATATCTGCCTTTTTTATCCGGTAATAACGTTTTTAAACGTTTTATAATTTATATAATATACGCGTACAGGTTTTATTAAACCTTATCCTTACTTTGACACAAATAATATTTTTTATAACGTAATAAATTATTTATAATAAAACTAAAATAACTTTTAATTTTAAAACTAATTAACTTAATTAATTTTACGTTATATTAAATATTTTTTTTATATACTTTCTTTACCTTTAAAATTTTATAAATAACATTTTCCGTATTTTCTTTTTATTATATACTGTATAAAGATATTTTTTATATTATTACGGCTTAAATTTATCTTTATAAACCTTTTAATAATCTATATTAATTATTCGATATTAAAGTAATAAAAATAGTAATACGAAAAAATTTTTTTTTTTTTATAATTTCGATTATTGTTAAAATTTTCCCGTCCTTAAATACCTTCGAAAATATACGTTTTAAATTATTTATTAAGTTATCGCTATCTTTTTTATCGGATACTTCCCCTAATACAAATCCTTATTAATAATTTTTATCGTTTATTAAATTCGGGGCCTTAATAATAAATTCCGGTTTCTTATAAAATTATAAGAAAAAACTTTTTCTAAAAAATATTAATCGTTAATAATTAAATTCCGTTAAAGCTTATTAAAACATTACGATTTAAATAATTTCCTTTTTTATAAAATATTTTCCTAGAAAACATCTATAAAAAAAATTATTAATATATAACGTATAACGTACGATACAAGCGAACTGTATACATAAGCGAGCTGTATACTTTTTAACACCTTATAACAACTAATTTAAATAACTTAACCATAACATATTTAATTAATTTAAATCAACTTTATTTTTTGTCGCTAACTATATTTACAGCTTTAAGTTAATATACGTATTATATTAAGGTTTATTACAAACGCTATATTATTATTCCTTTTTATTAATTTATATACAACAATTACTTTTAATAATTATTAATAATATTTTTTTTACTATTACCTTTTCTACTAACCGAAAAACGTATTTATCCCGTATAATAAATATTCTTTTTTATTAGAAACGTTTATTTTAAACTATTTAAATACGTAAAATCGAATTATTATTCCGACAAATCTTACGATACGCCTTTCGACACGCCTTAACAAACTTTACAACCTTACCCCGTAACCTTATAACGCATTTTCTAATAAAAGCTTATAACTTTCCATTTTACGAATATTTTTTACGTATTAAAATTAGATAAAAAATATTAACGTATATAAATAAGGGAATCAGTCGGTAATCGTTTTTTTATCGGTCGACTTTAATACTTTCGAAATAGGGGTAATATTAACCTAAGTACGTCAGGGGATAATCGGTTATATAAAGGTTTAAAAAAAGGAATAACAATATAACGTTTATACTAAGCTTTAATATAATACGTATATTTGTTCCAGAGCTATAAATAAAGTTAACGAAAAAGAATACCGTTAATTAAATCAATTAAATCTGTTATAATTAAGTTATTTAGATTAATTATTACAAGGTGCAAAAAGTGTACAGCTCGCTTATATGTACAGTTCGCTTATATAGTACGTTACCTAATTATAATTTTGTTTCTTTTTTATTAAACTCTTTTAAAAATTATTTAATAATATTAATAAAAATAACAACTACAAGTCCTTTACATGTCATAATTTAAATTCCTTTAAACTTACTATCTATTGTAATATTTTCTTAAAACTAATAATATTATTCGTAATATTAACGTTTACTTTTAAATTTTAAAATAACTTATTTAAATTGTTCTCGTAAAAATAAATAAATATATAAAAACATAACGTTTCGTATAATAATTCTTTTATCACGTTCGCCCTTTTATAACTCAAAACAATTAATCGCTTAAACTTTAAAACACTTAGCTTTTAAAACTTACCGAGTTTTAAAGCCTTTAACTATTAAAACTTTTTAAACTTCTTCCTAAATTATCTTATCGTACCATTACATAAAATCCTTAAACTGTTATTTTTTTAACGTAAACGTTAAAAATCTTTCCGTCTAATCGGTATAAATTTTTCAGGCTATTAGGGATAAATTATTTTTCGTTCCTATTACCGCTATAAACGTTATAAAAGTTATTACTTTAATTATTTTATCTATTATTATCTTAACGTTAATTACGTTTTCCTTTTTTTGCTTTACCGTTTTTCTTTTTTTAACAGCTTAGGGCAGTCTTTTACTAAATACTTATATTTATTATAATTAAATAAAGTAACTCTCCGTTTTTATTTTATATAAACCTATTATTTTGGAAATTATTATTATTACTATTACCTTTTCCCTTACCTCTTTAAATATTATAAAACTTCCCGTTTTTTATTAATACGGTTATATAATTTAGTATTAAAGTCGTCGATTAGTTATTAAAAAAAAAATTATTTAAGTATTAATTAAATCGTTTTATATCAATTATTAACGTAATTCTTTATATAGGGTCGTTAGGTTTAAGCCGTATTATCTAGGCTAAGCTAAAAATATAAAATAATTACATTAATAATTAATACAATAAATATTTTACCTAGTATTTTTAAATATGGTAATTATTAATAGTTTTTACGGTAACGATAAATTATATCTCGGTTACAAAAAGCCTTATCCCAAAATTAACTATTACGCAATATTAACAAACTTCGACCCTGATAAACCTTATGCCCTGGTTTAACAGGGGGAATCTTAAATAATAACTTAGGCGATATTAAGCTTTTCGCAGTAAACCTTAAGTCCGTATAAGATAGTTACTTTATAACCTTTCGCTAGTTTTACGACTTTTTTAACCTCGATTAATCTTAGGGCTTTTTAAACCCTTATTAATTAAAATAACCAAAATATACCGGCTAAATCCGAATATAAAATCTTAATATTCCGTATTTCCGGAATTTCGACGGAAATAATTTCGATTAAGTTATTTAACTTAAATAAAATAATCGGCCGAATAAAATATATCGATATTTTTATTAATATTAATAACTATTCCGAAAAACATTAAGTTTTATTTTTAATTTTCGGATACGATTTAATTTAAAACGGCGGAAATAATCGATTTTTATATAAATTTATATTAAAAAATATCCGGCTTATAAAAAATTACTAGTAAAATTAGAAAATAACAATAACGGGCTTAAAAACGTTAAAGTTCAGCTTTTAAATAGATGTAAGGAGGATTATAAGTAATAGTTTATCCGGCTGTTCCGGATTACGAAAACCGTCCAGAATTCCGTTAAGAATGGTCGTCGATAGAGGCTTGCATAACTGAGCAGTTTGTAAGGTTGGGGTTTAATAAAGCTTAGTAACCGATAATATAATTTATCCATATGTTTAATTTGGTTTCACGGTTACGTCTCCTTTAGGGAGAAACGTAATTCTTTATAGCAGTAAAAAATATAATAATCTATTCCTTTAATCCGAACTTTATACTACAACTTTTAACTTTTTATAATAATTTTTAAAACTTCGTAATAAACTATATAAAATTACCTCCGTTATATATAATCTTACTAAACTTTTTCTATAAGAACTACTACTTAACCTTATTTATAATTACGTAAATTTTTTTAAAGGTCCTTAATATTTTTATTCCTTTTTTAATATTTATAATCAACTTTAAAAGCACCCTTTTATACATTTTAATAATAACTTTTATAAAACGTAATTAATTACACTATTTCAGCTTTATTCCGTCCTTATAATTAATCTTTTTAAAAATAAAAATTAAGGCGTTACTTTAAAGCTCCTAATTAACCCAGTTTACTAAATAATTTTCCATATCTAATAAAAAATTAAAACGTTTTTAACCTAACTTTATATTTTTATTACTAAACTTTTTAAAGTTTTTCTTTTTTTCCTTTAAATAAACGCCTAACTTATTAAAGCTATCTAAATTATTAAAGTTTAAAAAACTACTAAAAATATCAAGGAAACTATTATAACGGCTTTTTTACTTTCGGGAACCTTTGGATAAATTTAAAAATAACTTATCCGAATCGTTAAGGTCCTTACGTACCACACTTTTTTCTTTGTATAACTTCTTTTCTTTACTTTTTTCCCTTTTCGAGGGATCAAGCTTTTTAATAAACTATTCCTTAATTTCGTTTCGCCTTTTCTTAAAAGGTTAATTTTTTTTACGTTACTCTTAACGGTGATAAAGGTTTCTTATAAACCTCCTGCCTTTTAAATATTTCGTAAAACGCTTTTATAAATATTTATATTTTATAAATTTCGTATTACCTTTTATTAAAATGTTTTTTATTAAAGTACGCCCCCGAATTAAAATATATTTAATAATCGTTTTACGATATTATTTATTCGTTTTATTATATTATCGCTTTTTTTAATATAACTTTAAATTTTTAACCCTATCTTTAACCCACCTATATCTATATTTTCGTATTTTAACATTTTTCCTAATCCTACTTAAATTAATACTTAAAAACGTATAAAACTTATTTAATTTTAATTAAGGCTATTATTTCTATGTAAAGGTTTTATATTAGTTTTTTAACTATTGCTATTAAGGTAATAAGGCTTTTTCCGAAAAAATCTCAAAACAAATCTTTTTCCTACCGTTACGTTTATTACGGGCTTTTATTTTCCCCCCTTATTATAAAACTCTTCGTCTTAAAAATCCTCCTAATTGAAAAAAGAAAAAATAAGTTGTTATTCGAATATTTTTTATTCCGTATAAAAATAAAACCCATATCAGGTAAGCTACTTTATTCGGCTATAAGGAATTACCCTGGAATATATTCTTATTATTCGTTTACTATCGTTAATCGTTTATTCTTTTTTAAATTAATTAAATAACTCCCTTTTAAATTTTGTAATTTTTTTATTAACTTAACCTACAAATAATTATTTTGTTTACCGTATTACGGTTACTAATTAACTAAAACATACTACCATATTAGTAGTTACAGTAATCAAATATAAAAATCTAGCAAAATGCACGTAATTATTTTAAAAAAGACTGAAAAAATCTAGGGGCAACCGCCTTTACATACACGTTTAGCTATACAAAGGATAATTCCTGGACAAAGGCTATCCTAGGCAGCATTTACAGCCTAGACGCACCAGCCGCGGGCACCTGAAAGTACTAATTACCGACACAACTTAATAAATATATTTTAATTATATTAATTAATAAAGTTCGAAAAGTTATAAAATTAATCGAAATTAAAAAAATCGTAAACCTAGTAAAGAATTACAAAATAGCTCTTTTATACGGATTTAAGGTTTACTACGAAAAGCTTAATATTTTCTAAATTATTATTTACCTTTTAAGATTTTTTTTTTATTAAACCGTAAAGCTAGAAAATATAAATTTTATAAAGGTCGAAGTTTGTCGGCATTATGTAAGCAAACCTTTTAAGCCGATATTAATCGAGAAATTATATATTTACGGGGGCCTAATAATTAGTTTCGGAATAAGGTTTTTCGGGATCGAAATATATAATTTATTATAACCGTAAAAACTATTAACAGTTATTATATTCGAAAATATTCAGTAAAGTATTTATTATATTAATTATTAATATAATTATTTCGTGTTTTTAATTCAGCCTAAATAATATAGATTGAACTTAATAACTTTGTAATAAATCCGATTTAAACTCGAAATTAAGGTTAAGGATTTAATAATTTAAATTAATAATTTATTAAATTCTTTACTTAAAGCTATATTTATCTAATAGATTAATTAAATAACGTATCTCATTTTCGAAAATACATATACTTTTAATGAGAAAAATTTAATTAAAAAACTTATTTAAATTTTTATTTAAATTTTTCAACGTACTAAAAGATTAATAAAATGAAAAAGTTAATAATTTTATAAATATTTAATTAAACGATATTAACCTTAATTTATTTATAATTAAAAAGATTTTTAAAGTTTATAAATTAAATTCAAAATAAGGATTTCGTATTAAACATTAATTTAAAACGTTTTAAAAAAATATACGAGGTCTTTAAATAACGTTGAAATTCTTTTATTAATTTAATATTTTTTAAAAAGACGGTTTTTAAAAATAAGACTTTAAAGTCTTTTATTCAAGACCGTACTTTTTAACGTAAGGTAAATAAATAATATAATAATTATAAAATTATCGATGTTAATTAAAAACGTTTATTAATAATTAACTAATATTACGAAAAGTCCGGTTATAAAAATAAAGATTCGATTAATTATTATATAGTAGTTTTTTATTATTAGTAAAATATATATAAGTATATTCGAAAGATTATATTTACGAATTATAAATATTAAAAAGCCGTTAATTAACGTTTTAAAATGAATTACGGTATTTTATAATTTATAAATATAATTATTATTTAAATAGTCGATATTTAATTTATATACGATAATAATAGTTATAGAACTATGATTAAAGTAAAGTACGAATTATAAAATTATTTAAAGGTTAAGGCTTTATAATTGATAACGTTATTAGCAATTAAGAAGTTTTTAAAAAGGTATAATTTTTACCTATATAGTATTCCGATAAGGATTAAAATAAATAGTAATTTCGAAAATATATACGAAATTATTAAAATTTATATAATATTAAATATTAAAAGAAAAGTAGGTATTATTTATATTATTTAGCATTAAAAGATTATTAAGAAAGGATATCTATTAGTTATTAAAATATTAATAAAAAATAGATTAAGTTTTTATTTAAAACCGTTTTTAGGATTAATATTATTATAAGTTATAACTTAATTTTTATAATTAATTAAAATATAACTACTACTATAGAGGATTATAACCTAGAATGTAACTATTTCGGAAGAAGATTTAAATTTATAGCTGATTCGATTTTTAAAAAAAAGGATATAATTAAAGTTATTTAATTTATTATAAATAAAAAGTTAGAACGACTAAATGTATTAATTCTAAGAACCGTACTAAAATAAGAAATAAATTATAAATAGTAACCTATATAATATTATTACATAATATATTATAATATATAAATATATTAAAATGTATAAAATTCCAGTATTATTAAATTAGATTATATTAAACTATTTAAAATATTGTTTAAAGTATTTACCGAATAAAGAAAATTAATAAAGTAATATTATAAGTAAATTCTTTTATTAATAAATTAAAGTTATTTATAAAAAACGCAAGAAATATTAGAAACCGATTAATTTATAAAGGCATAATTAAATAAGATTATTGTCTAATTAATTAAGAGAAACGAAGAAAAATACGATTACGAAAAAAGTTAAATTATTTAAAAATTAATAATTTAAAGCCTTAAACTTAATAAAAACGAATATTAAGATATAAATTTTAAGCAACTAATTAAAAAGTTATATTATTATAGATAATAATAACGAATATAGAAATAATTAATTAATTATTAAAAATTAAAATATAAGAATATTATTTTCGAATAATTTTACTATTAACCGGAAGATTTTTTTTAAACGATTAAGGAGTTATATAAGTAGAATTAATAACATATTATTCGAGTAATTTTTAAAATATCGGTTTATTATTTTTATTTAAGTTTTTAATAATTTACGGCCTTTTATAAAATTAGCATTAAAATTTCTAATATAATTATTTTAAAATGCATATTTATAAGTTATAATAAATCCGATATAATAATAAAAGAAATTTTTAACGAAATTTAAAGTTAACCGATAAAAAAAGGAAATATATTAAATTAATCAGGATTTTTTAAGCTATAATATCGGTATTGATATAGTTCCTAAGGTATTAAGTTAAGTATTTTTAAATACTTATATAAATAATTTATTTACTTGTTGAAAATCCTAATTAATTATAATATAAATTAACTATTAAGATTTCAGAAATTAATCTTAACGAAAATTGTATTTATCTTAGGTTTATTTTTAAAAATAAACATTATAAAAATTTAAAATTAAGTTTTAGTTATTTTGTAAAAAGTTCGTATTAATTATTTATTAAATTAAGGATATAAATAAATAATATAATTTTTAATTTATATATATTCCGGGTAATTTATTAATAATATAAAAAATACGAATTAGAAATATCCAAAAAGAGGTAAATATAAATAAAAAGGTGTTTTTTAAACTAGAGTTATATATTATAAATATTAATCGACGAATGCTAAATTCTTTCACGGTATTAATAACGTATACTGTATTTTTTTAATTAATTTTATCATATTAAATAACAGTTTAAATAATCGAAAGCTATTTATAATTAAAGTTTCCGGAAATATTTAATTATTATTCAAAGTTATATTACGATACCGATTTAAAAAAACAGTTAAATTATAAATAAATATATAACGATATATAAGATTTTAAAATTTATAAATATTATTAAGATTATATATAAGGTCATTAGGTTTAAGCCGCATTATCTAGGCTAAGCTAAAGATACGAAGTAATTACATCAATAATTAACACGATAAATACTCTACCTAGTATATTATTAAGATTATATAACAACGTAATATTTCGATTAAATCTTAATAATTCGTTAATATAATAAATAATAGGTTTGATAAAAGTACGAGCATTTAATATAAGTAAATTCTTTTTACGGTAAATAAATATAATATAAATGTTAGGATATATATAGTAGCTAAAGAAATTAGGTATAGGGGGTCCTTAGGGTAACGGAGGGGTGGGCGCGACGGACCCACTATTTGTATATATGTAGCTTAGACCCAGCTTTCTCACACTTTTCTATATATAGAAACAACCTAGATTAATTAAAATAACAGCGATATCCCGAATTGCAACGCGTTTCCTTATATTAAATTTTTAAAAGTTACGATTAAACTAAGAAATAAGTTCGGTTTTATTCGGAACGTATTTATTTTTTAACGACGAATGTTTTGACGATTTAATTAATTACTTTAAGTTATTATTTATACGAAAATTTTAAACTTTAAGTACTTTTAAATATTAACGAGAATTTATAATAAAGATAATTAATATATATATATATATATATTAAAAGAGAAAACTTAGAGAGAAAAGTTAATAGTAAAAAAGATTATAAAAAGTATAAGAACGAATAAAGCTATAAATCTGTTTAATTATATTTTATTTAGTTTTATTTTTAACGTTATATATATATATATAACTTTATATTTTTATTAATTATATGTTTAACATTTATATATTTATATAACTTTATTTATTTTCCTTAAAGAAGACGTAATTATATAATCTAAGTAATTAAATTAATAAATTATATTATTTCGATTAATAAACTTTATTAAAACTCAACCTTTTTACTGGTAACTTTAAACTGCCCAGTTATTTAAGCTTTTATCGACGATTATTCTTAACGGAATTTGGACGGTTTTCGTAATCCGGAACAACCGGATAAATTATCGTTCGTAATTTTTCTTATAACGAACCACAGGTTAAATTTCGAAATTTATATGTCTTTTACTGTTTATGTTTAATTTTTTTAATCGTTTATTTACACGGTTAATATGTTCCGTTATAAAATCCTTAAACTTTTAATTATCTTTATTTTTATAAATTAAATCGTTTTTAAAAATTAATAGAAAAATTTCATTTTTTTAGAAAAAATTAATTAAATTAACGGAGGTATTAATATTTATTATTTGTTGTAAAAATTTATAATATTTAAAAACTTGTAATAAACCGATTTCCGTAAAGATTTTATAATTACGAAATACGGATATTTTATAGTAAAAACTACTCGGTATATTTTAATTATTTTAATTAATAATAATTCGAACAGTTACCGTAAAGTCGATAACGGTTAATGTCGTAAAACTGGTAAAAAATTACAAAGCAGCTATTTTATACGGATTCAAGGTTTATCGTAAAAAACTTAATATATTTTAAATTATTATTTACTTTCTAGAAAATTCCACTTACTGAACTATAAAGTTAGAAAATATAAGATTTATTAAGGTTAAATCTTATTAGTATTACGTAATAATCGGTTTCGGAATAAAGCTTTTCGTAACCGAAACCTATAATTTATCGTAAATGTAAAAACTATATATAATTACGTATTCGAAAGTATTACAGAAAATATTTATCGTATTAATTATTAATATAAGTATTTGGTATTTTAATTTAACCTGGGTAATATAGCTTAAACTTAACGACCTTATATAACTTTATTTATATATACGTATTTATATATTTTTGACAAATTTCGTATTTTTTAGAATAATATTTTTATATAAGAAATATTCGGTAAAGCTTATTTATTATAACCTTAAGCTTAAAGATAAGAAAATTAATTAACTTCGATTTAGTAATTTTAATTACATTATTAACGTTTCTATTCTTTATATTACTAATATAAAGAGGATAATAGGGTTGCTATATTATAGATTTTACCTCTTTTATTATTTAATATTTATTTTATTTACAATTTAATTAGCATTTCTATTACTTTTTTTAATATAAAGAGAATTAGACTTTAGAAATTATTGGAAATATTACTTAAATTCGAAAATAAATTTAAATTCTAATCCGATATTATTATTATGTTTTATAAAGGATTTTTATATTTTAAATAATAATAAGAAAACTTTATCGAAATATATAATGAATTTAGTATATTAAAGTACTTGAAGTTTTACCGAAAATAAGTTAATATATATTTTTAATGCTGGTTATTATATTAATTATCGATATTATCCGTTAATAAATAAACAATTAAAAGTTATTATTCGGGTATTTATTTTAAACTTTATTTAAATTCGTAAAAAAAAAGCTTATAGTTATTAAATAATTATTTCATCTATTTTATTAATCTTTTTAAAGAAAACGTAACCGTTTAATTTAATTAAATAAATTAATAAATTATATAACTTTAATTATTAGGCTTTATTAAAATCTAATTTTGTTGTTAACGTTTTATTTTAAAATAATTTATATTACCCAGTTATATAAGCTTTTATCGACAACTATTTTAAACGGAATTCTGGCCGGTTTTCGTAATACGGAACAACCGGACAAACTATCGCTCGTGATTTTCTAATTTATATCTAATTAGAAGTTAAATTCCGAAAATTTTAAACCTTTTATTATTTATATTTAATTTTTTCAGTAATTCCTTTTTAAGGTCGTTAGGTTCAAGTTGTATTATTTAGGCTGAATTAAAGATAGAAAGTAATTATATTAATAATTAATACGATAAATACTTTACCCAGTATTTTCGAATACGGTAATTATTAATAGTTTTTACGGTAACAATAAATTATACCTTAGTTATAAAAAGCTTTATTCCGAAGCCGATTGTTACGTAATGCCGACAAGCTTCGACCCTGATAAACCTTATGCCCTTTGGCTGGTTTGGCAGGGGGAATCTCAGATAATGACTTAGGAGATGTTAAGCTTTTCGCGGTAAACCTTAAGTCCGTATAAGATGGCTGCTTTGCGACCCTTTACCAGTCTCACGACTAAAAGTGTTAGATCAGTAATTCTTTTATACGGTTAATATTTTCCGTTATAAAATCGTTCAACGTTTAATTACTTTTATTTTTATAAATTAAATTAAATTAAATTTTTAAGAAAAATTAATTAAATTAACTAAAATATCTATATTTTATACTTGTTTTAAAACTTTATAAAATTTAAAAACTTTTAATAAAACGTTTTCCGTTAAGATTTTAAAATTACAAAATACGGATATTTTGAAATAAAAATTATCCGCCATATTTTAACTATTTTATACGGACTTAAAATTTACCGCAAAAAAATTAATATCTTTTAAGTTGTTACCTTTTAAAAAAATTTCTTTACCGAACCGTAAAGCTAGAAATATAAAGTTTATTATTATAACGGCTAGGCTAATTAACTAACTATTAAACTAAGTTATACGGTTGATATTAGCTGTCGTATTACCAGATTTAAATAACGAAAATAACTTAATTACGTCTAATAATATTAAGGGTATATTAAGTAATTAAGTTATATTGCAAGCTGGTATTATCTAAGCTATAAAATAATAAAGGTGTATATATTTTTTAACTTATTAATTTACCTTTCGTAAGCTAATAATCCAACTTACGTAACTTTAACCTACTTAGGTCCTATTTCGGTTTATTAAAACCGTTTCTAAGGCCTCCCTTCTCCTAAGTCGTAACACAATCTCCTCTCCTTCCAAAATCCTTGCCCTTAAGGATTTTCTTTTTCCGTAAGTTTTTTTATTTTATTATATTAAGTCAAGTTACTAAAAGTTGTTTGCATAAAACAAAATAACGTCATGTTTTAACTAACTTAATTAACTTGAAAGGTTTTAAAGCAATATCGTATTCCTTTTGCTTTTTTAAAAAGTTTAATTATTAAATAATAACGGACGTTTCTCATTATAAAAAGTATGTTTATTACGGTCGTTCCTATAATAGTATTAATGTCCCCGTAATAATAATTAATCGTTACGTTACTAAAGCTTATCGTTTAAAGGAAAAGAAACTTGCCGTAGAATAAACTTTTGCCGAATCTTTATTTCGTTTTTCCCGTATACGTAAATAGCGTTAATAATATTAAACTTAAAATGCGAAATTCGTAAATCGCGCCTTATAATCCTTAAACGAATAAAATAAGTTCGATCGTTAAAAATTGGAATTAGTAATAACCGATTAAGCTTTAAGTAATGTTAACGTTATTAACTGGAGTGCCGTTAATCGAGGTCTTCCTTTTTTAAATAACGTAAATTAAGATACGTTTATTATTAGTTCCGCCGTTATTAATAAAGTTTTTATTAGGTATTAAGCGTTAATAAGATTTTTTGCAGGTTTCTAAGTATTTTCGGAATTTAGGTAATTTTTCCATTTTATTAAATATTAAGTAAATCTTTTTTCTTTTCGTATATCGAAAATTTCTTTTTTTTGATAAATTAATATGTTTTTTTTTATTTCTTTTCCGTATTTAATATTAATCTTAATAATATCCATTATTAATATAAATAAGGAAATATAGAAAATTTAGTAAAGTTTAACTCTAAGTAATAATTTTAATTAATAATTATTTTCTAAGATTTTCTTAACGATTTTATTTAGGTTAATATATTTAAAATTAAATTTTTGGTTCAAACGTTTAGTTTTAATATTTTTAATAACTAAATAAACCATTTCCCCTTCTGAAAAAATTAATTTCTTTAACTTTTTTAGGTTATAATATCTATTTATTTAATCGCGTACGAATCAAAGTTTTACCTTTATTTCCTAATATAATTATTTAAATTATTTTAAAATAAAAATTACTTTAATATTAATTAATTTTCCTTTTCATATTTCCCTATAAACTTTTAAGGTAAAATTAAAGTTAGTAATTGCTAAAGTTATTTAAATATTATTATAATAATTAATGTTATAAGTTAATTGTACGATAAATAATTTTTCAATTTAATTATTTTGTTCATAGTTAATATAGTATCGTAAATATATTTCTAATATTTAATTAGTTTTTTCCGTTTATTTATCGGTTTGTAATTTAACAGCATTTAATAATTTATAATTTAAATTAAGTTATATTATTAAATTTTGCCAAAATTTCGAAATAAAGGTTATGCTTTTATTTAAAATAATTTCTGTTAATAATTTATATATGCTATATATATGTCGAAAGAAAATATATATTATTTGCTTGATATCTATATTCTCGTTATAGGGTAAAAAATAAGAGAATTTTGTAAATCGATTAACGATTACAAAAATATTATCGTAATATACGCCCGTAACTAGGTCTTTTAATAAAGGAAATTTTGTAATAAAGTTAAATATAATTAAATCCTATAATTATTTAACGACTAGTAATAATTATAATTTTCCGTATAATTTATATCGTTTAATTTTTATTTTAACGTAATTATTACATTATTATATAATTTTTTATACGGTTAATTTCATTTTAAGAAAATAGTATATTCGTTGTAAGCGTTTTAAAGTCTTATAAATTCCTGGGTATCTGTATAATTAATATTTATGTATTTTTCGTATTAAGTTTTTTTTAATATCTTTCTAATACGTAAATTTTGTTTATTTTCTAATCCTTAAATAAGTTATTATAATATTGTTATATTTTTCGATATGTATTAAGCATAAATATTTTCATAATGGTAATATATCGTTATTATAAATATCCTTTTAATATTTAATCGAAAATAATTTATTATATTTTCACCTTAGGGTTTTTTAAGTTTAATCGTTTATTAAAAGTATTTATTTTACCGTTCTTCGATTTTTTACGGTAGATAATAATAGAATCGAACTTTAAAAAGTACTTTACATATTATAATTATTATCTAACTAACTTTTTAATAATTACAAAATAAATAATACTTTTATAATTTATATACACCTTTACTTAATATTAATTTCCCTTAAAATAATATTTAAATTTCTTAAAAGCTTTAACGATAGCTAGGAATTCTTTATCGTAAATAAAATAATTAAACTCGGCATTATATAACTTATAAAAATAAAAAGCAACAGGATATAATTTCTCTTAATCATTTCGTTAATAAACCATTATTTTTAAAGCGAAATTTAAAATATCGGTTTCGAATTCTATTAATTTATTAAAATCGTATATTATTAAAACGGGTTTGCTAATAAAAACGTTTTTAAATTATTAAAAAAACCTTTTCTATAATTAAAGCCTATACGAATTATTAATCCTTCTTAATAAATTCCGTTAAAAGTATCGTAATCTTATTAATATATCGTACAAATTATCGGTAATAATTAACGAATTTAAAAAACGCTTACACCTCCGTAGTATTAATAAGTATCTTTTAATTTTTAATTTTAAAAATCTTTTTAAAATCTATCCTAATATATCTTAAAGTAATAATATATCCTAAATATTTAATTTTTTAAATATAAAAGGTACTTTTCTTTACGTTAACTAAAAAGTTAACGTTTTATAAAATTTATAATATCCCTAAAGAAGACGTAACCGTAAAACCAAATTGAACAAATAAATAGATTATACTATCGGTTGCTAAACTTTACCAAACCCTAACTTTCTTACAGGCGTTTTACTTTAAGGTGACTTCAGATTGCCCAGTTATACAAGCCCCTATTAACAACTATTCTTAACGGAATTTTAAACGGTTTTCGTAATCCGGAGCAACCGGATAAATTATCGTTCGTAATTTTCTTTATATCGATTTAAAAGTTGAATTTCGACGTTTTTAAACTTATTATCGTTATTTTCCAATTTTATTAATAATTTTTCCATAAACCGGATATTTTTTAATATAAGTTTGTATAAAAATCGATTATTACCGTTATTTTAAATTAAATCGTATCCGAAAATTTAAAATAAAACCCGATTTTTTTTGAAAAAGTTATTAATATTAATAAAAATATCGATATATTTTATTCGGTTAATTATTTTATTTAAGTGGAGTAATTTAATTAAAACCGTTTCCGTTAAGATTCCGGAAATACGGAATACTGGGACTTTATAGTCGAACTTGGCCGGTATATTTTAGTTATTTTAATTAATAAAGGTTTAAAAAACCCTAAAATTAATCGAGGTTAAAAAAGGTGGTTATCGTAAGACTGGTAAAAGGTCGTAAAGTTATTTTATACGGATTTAAGGTTTATTGTAAAAAACTTAATATTTTTCAAATTATTATTTAAAATTCCTTTTATTAAACTAATTAAAAAACATAAGGTTTATTAAGGTTAAAGTTTATCGACATTACGTAATAATCGGTTTCGGAATAAAACTTTTTGTAACCGAGATATAATTTATCGTTACCGTAAAAAGTATTAATAATTACTGTATTTAAAAATATTAAGTAAAGTATTTATCGTATTAATTATTAATATAATTATTTCGTATTTTTAATTTAGCCTAGATAATACGGCTTAAACCTAACGACCCTATATAAAATTTATAAAATTTTATAAATATATTTTATATATTCTTTTTTTATCTTTAAATAAATAAGAATATCGTCGAAGTAATATATAATAAAAATATTAAAGTATTTTCGAAATATATAATTAACTATCCGTTAAAAAGTTACTAATATATTTGTAAATCCGAAAGGTATAACGAGATACTTAAATAACTTATATTTCGTTTTAAAAACTGTTTTTTATTTATCTTCTAATTTAATTCGAATTTAATTATACCCCTTTCGTAAATTTAGAATCGTAAACTATTTAGTATTTCGTAATCGGTCCTTAATTTTAATAATTAAAAGTAATAATATTTTATCATTAACGGTAATATTATTAAATTGTTAATAATTAATAATAAATCGTAATTTTCCGTTTTTTCGTAAAATAAAAAATATTAAATATCTTACCGATAACTTGAAACATTATATATATTTTTTTCGTAATTTATTTTTTAAGTAATTACGAAAAACATATAACTTTACCTTATTTATATTATAAATAAAATAAAAAAACGGTTATTTTACCGTTTTTAAAAATTATTTTATAATCTTATTCGCTATATTCTAATAACTTTATATTAAATTTTTCTTAAAAAAATTTCTTATATTTATAATATTATAATAACACCTTTATTATTTATTTTAATAATTTTTCGGGTTATATTTATAAATCGTCGTTTATTTATTAAAATCGTACTTTAAGGTTTACAATAACGCGCCGTATTTTTTTATTATACCCTTTATTTTAAATATATTTTATCTTTTTAAATAATAAAGTTTCTATCGTATCCTTATATTTGTATTCGTCGTCCTTATCGATTAAATATTACGATTTTAAATTTTCTTTATCCTTTTTTATAATAAAAAATAAACGAAAATTTACTTACTTAATTTTTTAATTAATTAAAAAGTTATATTAGCGTAACTATAATTTTCCTAGGATTATATCGTATCTATTTAATAAAATAATATCGAAATTAATAATTTATCTTTTTCCCTTAATAAAAGTTTTAAAATAATTAATTTCGCATTTAACTTATCCGTTATTATAAGCAAATTTTTAACCTTTGGCATTTTCGACCTTATAAAAGTCACTTTTCTTTTTCTATAATAACTTTAATTAATTTATTATTTCCGGATTAATATAATTAATAATTGTCATCCCGTAATCCATTATTATAATATACCAGTTTTTTTAATTCGTATTTATATAATAATAACATTATTATTAATAGCTCCGATTATTATGTTCAAAATCTTTTTAAAATGTTATAATTTAACCTTTTTTTTCTCGTTTACCTACGGCTCCTTTATAAGTAACGTTAATTTTTTAAAATTTGTACAAGTTCTTAAAATATTTCCTTATCCTAATTATTTTATATTCGGAATTTTTTATTATTATTTTTCTATTCGTATTATTTATTCTTATAATTACTTAAGTTATTATCGTATATCCCGTTATTCGTAAACTTATTTCGTAAAAACTTTAATTATTTCTTCGTTTAATAATATTATTTATAAACTATTGTTTTCCTATTAATTATTATTTTTTTTTTCGTTTTTTAAATCTTACTAACCTTTTTTAATAAAATTTTTAATTTTTTCTTTAATTATTTTTTTTATTTTTTAAATTTATCATAAAAGCTCAATAAATATTTATATCGGTAACAACTCGCTAATAATATTTTTTTACTATTTTCTAAGTTAACTCCTTTTCCGTTTAATAATTACATTACTTAAAATAACAGAAAAAACTTCCTTATAGGCATAACTCCCCGGATAACCAGCTTTACAGTATTACTTATTAGTTAATTTTGTTTTTTTCCGCGAATAACCGTAAATATCGGTACTATTATTAATCGTTCTTATTAATTCCTTTTTATTTTTTAAAATCGAATCCTTTCTGGTATATCCGGGTTATACGTTAATAAATTACTTTTTTCCATTTTTAGTAAAACTAATATTTAAATTTTCTGTAATAACTAATATAGGTCTTTATATACCGTTTTAATTTTCCTAAATAAATGTTTTTTTTATTCGTAATATTCCTGTAATTATTCTTATAAAGCCCGTCGGCTTTACTCCTAACGTTATTTTTCTTATTAAGATTAAATAAGTAACTTTTTTTTAGTAAAATCTTTCCATCCTAAATAGTTTTCGTATTATTATATTACCGTATACCGTAATCGGATTATATTAATTATTTTTTTTTGTTATTTTTCGAATACGAGGTTTTAATTATTTTTACAAGGTTTCTTAAATACCTTATATTCAAAAGCTTTATATTCCGCCTTATTACTATTGTAACTTTTAAGTAAAGGCCGTTCCTTTTATTAAACCGCTTCGATTTTTATAAAACCTAATTCCGTATCGTAAAATATATTAACGTATCGTAAAACGTTTACCGTATATTTAAATCGGTTACCTTATCGTATTTTAAAATATCGTATCCTTTAAACGTATTATCGATTGTCGATTTTAACCGCTATCGTAATATAATTAATTAAATTCTTAAGTCGATTTTTTTTAAATAATTTTTTCTAAAAATTTTTTAAACCGTTAAAGAATTTCGCTATAAGGACCTTTTATTTCTAGTCGATTTTGGATACTAATTAAATAAATATATTACTATAAACTGAAATAGCTCCTTTTTAACGTAATTTTTCGATTTAAATTTCCGCCTTAATTTTTTTATTTATTAATTCGAAAGCCTTTTTTAAAACGTTTTTAAACTTTTTATAATTATTATATACTATTCGAATTTTTAAGCTTTATTATTTAGAAAAAAAATAACGTATTCCCGAAATATGGGCTTAAATTACGTAACCGCATTATTTATTAATAACCTTGTTGCAAACTTTATTCGGGCCGTAAAAATAGCAAACCTAATAAAAAAATACCCGAAATAAGTTTTATATTAAGTTAAAAACAATTATAACTTAGTAAATATTCTATCAAAAAGTTTAGGCCTAGGTAACTTTAAAATCTTTCCAAGTTTTTTAATATTTATTATCTAAATTATTTAAAAACTTTTATTACGGAAAAAAATTTCTTTAATCTTTTTTTCCGCTTTTTTCTTACCTTTTTCCTTAAGGCGTTCGTACGCAACTTAAAACGAAACGGTAAAGTTACTTTTTTCTGTTTTAAATTAAATAATACGGTTTATAATGGCGTTAAGTTTTTGCAAAATCTTATTTACTGAAAAACGAAGGCGTTTTTTTCCTTATCGGAACTTATAATTTCCTTAGGAACCTCGTAAATAAGTTACTTTTCGGCTTATTTATTAGTAAATATAATATTTATAGAAATTACTTAAAGTTTAACAATATTATGAAAAAAAACTTATAACTTATAACAGCTAAGTTAATTAATTAACTATTAAATCAAATCGTACGGTTTATATTAACAATCGTATTACAAGATTCAAATAACGAAAATAACTTAATTACGTTTAATAATACCAAAAATATCTTAAATAGCCAAATTATATTAGAAGTTAATATTATTTAAACTATAAAATAACGAAGGTATATATCCTTTTTAACTTACTAGCTTACTTTTCGTAAGCTAATAATTCAACTTACGTAATTTTAATCTACTTAAATCCTGTTTCGATTTATTAGGACCGTTTCTAAGGCCTCCCCTCTGCTATGTCGTAACAATTATGGTCGAAATTTATGGGAATTACGCATTAATTAACTTTGAAAAAAAGCTTTTCTTAACGGAAACGTGTAATTTATCGTAATTATAAAAATTATTAATAATTATCGTATTCGAAAATATTAGCTAAAATATTTATCGTTTTAATTATTAATACAATTATTTTATATTTTTACTTTAGCCTAGATAATATAGCTTAAACCTAATAACCTTATATATATATAATTAAAACGTTTTTTAATATTTTTTTCTAAAACTAATTTAAAAAGATATTACGATTTTATTATAACGGATTGAAATAAACTAGTTTTAATAATCCGTTAATTTATATTATAAAACTTACAATTCCGATATAAATTAAAAAATAAATTTATAAAGTTTAAATTATTTTTTATATTATCGTTAAAAATTTTCTAAAATAAGGATTAAAAATGGATTAAAAAGTAAGTTAAAACTAATTAAAGTTTTTATTACGATAACTAAAAATAAACGATAAAAAGATACTTAGATATTATTAGCCGGATAAACGTCTATCGCCTATTTCGGAAAAGTTCGAATTCTAATTAATACGATTTTTTCCTTTATATTCTTCATATTTTCGTTAATTAACATTATCTTCTTTAACGAATTTTAATCATAATAACCTTTTTTTAAAACGCGTTCTAACTTTAAAGTTAAATATATATTATAACTACCTTTAAATAATTACCGTATTACAGTTATATTATAAAAAGAATATACAGTATTGTATGTATAAATAAAGAAAAATTATAAAATTACTAGAAAATACTTAAAACTTTATTCTATTTAAGAATAACCTATTTAAAAAAGAATCTAAGAAATTAATTAATAATAATTTTTAATAATAAAACTTAAAAAAAAAATTTTAAAAAAAATAAAGTTTTAAATTAAAAATATCGGAGGATAAATTACGAAAGCGAATTTATATTAAATAATAAGTTGCTATTTATTTTTACGATAAATTAAAAACGACCTTTATAATAAGAATAGCTAAAATAGTGTAAAATTCAAGAGTTTAAATTTTAACTTAATTAATTAGTTTTACTTAGTTTTAAAGGTATTTTTAAGAAAAAATTTTCGGGCTTAACTCCGCTACTATTTGTCACTGTTAATAATTTTCTTTTACTGTTTTAATACCGATTAATATAAATTCGCGGTATTTTCTATATTGCTTTAATTATACTTTTATCGGTAATCTTCTTTTCGGATACCTACTATATAAAACTAAGCTTTCCTAACTTAATTTAACATTATCTATAATAAACCACGGTTAGTAATGATCTTTTTCCGAATTATTAATTAATTATTAAGTTACCGGGTAATTTTGCTATTTTATTAGCTAACTTTATTAAGATTCTTAGCTGTTCCTTAACGTTTTTAAGAATTGCGAACTTAGCATTTTTTTAAAGGCTTATTTCGGTATAAATATAAATTTATTAAACGCTTCGCATATTATAATTTTCTAATTATTTTTATTAATTTTAACTTAGACACCTTTTAAAATAATTAATAAAACCGAATACCGGTAAACGTATTAGTTAACGTAAACTTAGTCCGCTTAGATTTAACAAATTCCATAATATTAAACTATATGTCGGCAATTGTATTGTATTTTTTAGCCTGGTGTACTATCCTAGGTTACTCATTTCTAACTAGGGGGGAGAAGCAGCCAGATATAGCTATAGCTTCTTTGTCCTTATAATGCTAAGAATACAAATCAAAGCTCGTTTAATTCTTTCAACGCTCTAATAATAAATCATTATATCTGCCGATACTATATAATACAATCGCCGTTAACTATATTTTAAAAGGGGGTTATCTTAATTTAACCCTTAAGAATACTTTTTATAACCTTAAAATAACGAGGTATTATAAGCTTTACGCCTAAATTAACCGTAAATTTGTTATACCTATTTAAAATATCTTATTTATCGTTAATTATTTTCGGAACTATATATATTTTAAAATAATCCGAATTTATAATACTTATTTACGTATTTATTAATTAAGCTTAACGTATTAAACTAAAAAAATTTTATCGCTTTAAATCCGTTTAAGTTTATTTAAATTAATTTTATTAAAAAATTAATAAAATTTTTACTTTTTAATTATTAATCTTAACTTATATTCGTTTATATAAAAAGAAAATAATAATAAACTAAATTTAAATTAGCTTAAAGAAATTATATAAAGTTATCGACTGTCGCAGAAAAGGGCCCCCCCTAGGAGCTATAGGGATCACTCGGAACAACGTTAATCCTCTCCGAAGCCCTATATCAGTAGATCACACCACCAAGTGGGCTCACCGTTTCCTAGCTTCTTAGAAATCAATTAATCCTCTTAAGAACTGTGCAGCTGCTCCTTAGTAAGTATGACAGTTATGAGCCCGGCAGCGCTGCTGCCTAAGATGACTTCGATTATTTAGCTAAAAAGTGTACAGTTCGTCCGTTTTTTTTCGATTAATCGTTTCTTTTATTCGACCTTTATTTCGTTTCTTGCTAACCCGTTGATTTTATTTTGATCAAGTTAATTAAGTTAATATGTCGATCGACCTATTTTAGTTTTCCGTAATCCCTGTTACCGGAAAAAGGCTTCGTAACCGTAATACGTAGCTTGATTGGTATACGCAATTTCGTTATTACGTTCGTTTCCGAGGTATATAGCCATATATCAACTTTAACGTCGCAGACGTTCCGTACCTAGGTTCCGTAGCGCTTATAGCAGCAACCGTAACGCCTATTATGACGTTTATAACGTCCGCCGTAACGTTTGCAACGTCCGAAACGTCGAACTTTAGCTTAGGCGAAACGTCCTAAGATAAACTTAAGTAATAAGATTTTAAAAAATAAGCTATATTATCGTTTCGATATATTTCGTTATAAAACTGAATTAACGTTACAGTAAATAATGAAATCCTTTCGTCGTATTTACGGGAGCTAAACCTTTTTTACCCCGACGATAATCCTTTAATTTAAAAAATTGTTCGGCTGTTAAAAAAAAGGTTCGTTTTTACCGACGAAAATACGGTAAATACGGTACGGCTTTAATATATTACCGTTTTAAAGCTAATTAAAATAAAAATATTTCCGGCGGAATAGTATATTACGTAATACGACGTATACGTTTACGTTTAAACTTATAACATCCCCGAAATTTAAAAGCGTTTAACGGTATAATAATTTTTATTTATTATCGCCTAACGAATAAATTTAACGTAAATTTAACGTAAATTAACAAAGTTTGCGTACGTTAAAATATTTGGGATATTTATTATACCGTTAAAAAGTTACGGGAAATAATATTCGACGTTTATATATTAACGGGAGTAACTTAAATAAAAAGGAAAAAATTCCGTATACGTAATTTTAACGCAAAAAGATTTGCCGGGAATATTAGGTTATTGTTATTTTTATTTAATTATTAAAACGTTAATATATAATTAGGTTCCGGAAAAGTATTATAAGCTTAAAATAGCTTTCGGTAAGGCCCTTTTATCGGGCGTAACGTACCTAACGGTCGGAAATAATTAGCTTAAACGTATAAAGAAACGTATAAAGCTAGATAAGTAGAAAATAATCCGTGAGCAGATAAAGAAATTCTTAAATGCTCCCTTTAAGTTTACGTACGGCAATATTACTACTTAGGGAGTTTGCGGGATATAGCCGGAACTTTTTTATTTATTTATTAACGACGGTAAATACCTGAGATTGGATATACGGTGTTTTACTACTTTTTATCTTTCCCGAGGGAGCTGCCCGTGGGGACGCCTAGCGCGGCAGTTACAGGGCTATATATATATATACTTTTCGACCCGATAGAATTTGCCCGTAAGGACGTTTAGCGCGGTAATTAAAAAGGGACGCCATATATTTCCAAAAGATTAATCCCCGGGAGCCGGTTCTTTAAATGGGGGGTGGTAGGAGCGCTGTATCTGCGAACTATTTGATCTGCGAGTTATTTAGCTTGTAAGCTATTTGATCGCCATTTGATAGTTTTATTTCCTTTGTATCTAGCTTCCTAGGAGCGTTGGATCTGGGGGGTACCTATGGGGGTAATCTTTCTGTTGGGAACAGAAAGATTAGGGGGTATGTCGTAGAAAAGGGCCCCCCCTAGGAGCTATAGGGATCACTCGGAACAACGTTGATCCTCTCCGAAACCCTATATCAGTAGATCACACCACCAAGTGGGCTCACCGTTTCCTAGCTTCCTAGAAATCAATCAATCCTCTTAAGAGCTGTGCAGCTGCTCCCTAGTAAGTGTGACATCGATGTAATAAAATATCTCGTTAAGTAAAAAGAAGTTTAGTTGTTAATTATTAGTTAACTTTTTCTTATAGTAGTAATTTAAGATAATAAGGTTACAGTATACCATCAGAAATGTGGCCAACCTGGCTGCCATTGTCGTCGGTTAAGTCTTGCTTCCGCTTATAAGGCGGCATATCCGGATTGTGTGCTATAATCTTATTTTTGTCTCGTATATAGACAAAATGCCCGAATAACCTCGAGCATAAGCAAAATTATAAATATTCTTAACACTAACATGACATACCTAAAACTCTAAGAACCAAGACATATGAAAGACGCCTTTTGTGGTTTCGCCACAGCTGCAATTTGAGAATAGTAGCCCCTGATATCATAAGGTCATAGCAACTCGTAATCCGTTCAACCCCTCCCCCCCCGCCCCAACGGGCCCCGCCCGGGGTCCCAAACCTAAATTCGGTATACGGCTCAACTGATACCATGAGCCTACCCACCGCTCGGGAACCCTGAGATCAACTTGGCCTCCATATATAGTTAATGTCAGGTCCGCTACTGAGTGGTTGGGGAATCTGTCCTGGTGGCTCTGATAGGCTCAGTTATCTGCTCCTCGACGGGCTCTTGCTTGGTAGACCCTGGTTCTCTTGATACCCCATCACTGATATGAGCCTGTTCTTCGGTGTCTGGTGTTTGAGAGCTAACATTCAGCGTACTTCTGTCTGGTTCGCGATCGGAGTCGGAAGGTCGACCAAGAGACTCTATTGTTTGTGGTATCTTTTTCTCCTCCAGAGTAGGCTCGGCAGCCCCGTCGGTAGACTGGGCAGTGTTGGGGGTACTATTATAGCTGGGAAGAGACTGAAGAACAGGATGTTTCGGGTTGGTGATGTCTAGTTGACCCAGCAATTCGCCTGGTTCTGTAGCCGGAACCAGATCTGTACCTTTAACCCAAGTCCCGTAGCCGATTACTTCGTGCGCCATGCGTTGTAGCTGTAAAGTTGCGTTGCTGGTCCATTCCAAGTACGCGTATTGATCGTACCGCTTTCTTCTATAAAGAAAGGCGCATATGGGCTCCAGAAGATAAGATATAAGCGTGATAAGAAGACCGACAACGAACGTAAAGTAAAGGCCAAAAACGCTTAGTGATGCATATGCAGAATCTCGGACTTTCTGAAAATTGGGTCAGCTTAGAGGTAATAGAGAATATCGTTTCTCAATAAGAAAGTAGCGGTATATGTAGTTCGGGGATAAAATACTTGACTGTTACATAATTTGGAGAGCTCCGCCGTCGTGAAATTGGTCTGGTGCTGTAAAAGCTGGTGATCAGATGGGCTGTTGGGCATGCCAATAAACGCAGCCTGTGTAGCCGCAGTTGAGATATCGAACCAATGTTCTACGTCAAGCTGCCATTGATTTGATGGTATTGGTCCTTGCCAGACTGAAAATAATGTTTTCTGCGACTGCAGTCCCTTTTGACCAAGTTGCTTTAAAATAAAATCAATGAATCTAACGTCGCGAAAAGCAGCCACGAAGTAATTAAAAAGAGCTTCTTGGGGTGTCGTGGCGTTATTGGTTGCTAGATTCGTATAACTAGAATCCAATAATAAAGCAAGCTCAGCGACGGCATCGCGAAAGCTGGCCAATGGTCCACAATGCCTGACGTCGTCGTTGAACGAAGTGCGGCAAAATTGGTGCTGTTCGACACAGCCGAGAGGCGAAGCTGGTTCCAAAGGAAGATAGATTGACCTTGTGAACGATTCACCTTCTGTATACGATATGACCTCTGACGCAGTTTCAGACGTGCGGTACCAATCATCCTCAACCGGCTCCGAATAGATGACTCCGTCTCTGATTAGCAAAACGAGGACAATATCTGCATCCTCTCGAAAAATGGAATGAATTGGTAGGAAATTCGATATCGTGGCATCCGCCGTTTTGTTTTTCACACCCGCTCTAAACACTCTGTAATTGTACTTAATTAGCATTAATAGGTTTTTAGGGGACCCTCAGTATATCATAGTCGCCGAGAGGTTGGTTTATACTGTGAAACTCACTGTAACTGGTGACCCCCAGTGCCCACCACCGTATCGGGAGACGTAACAAATGAGTACCTGGATTCCACAGATTGAGCTGCGTACGTATAATTCAGATGGGTTTTTGGATTAGGGCCGTAGTTGTAAAGTGTCAAGTTCCCAATAGAGGTGGTCTTCTGGCTAGTAAATCCTTGTGTAACCAGCGGCGCGCAATGGAGGATATTTCTCCATTGGATACTTTGGCCAGCGGTATTTAAGCCTAGATCACTGTGGCTGTCGATGTAACCGGTATCAAGTTGTAAATTGGAAGTATTTCGTTGACATATTTCCTCTTGGAAGGGACAATTCGCCATCGTGCTCATGGAAGGGGCGAGTCTTTTCTTAATGAATCGCCCACAGTCAAGCAAGCCTGCACCATGATCTGAATAGCATTGCTGTGCGTAGTTGGCTGCATTGTCGACTTGTTCAGCCAGGTAGGACGTAACGCCAGGATTGGTGGGGCCTGGTGGGTATTTTATATATCCACAGTTTACGCTTTGGATCAACACTTCGTTGCTAACTGCGCTGAAAATGCGTGAAGAAAACCCGCCGGCGGTTGTAAAGATCCCGATACAGAAGATAGCAGAAGTTGCAGTCAAGATTAACCGGAAGCGTTTCTGCGAGTGACGGCCAATCCATAGCAACTCGGAAAGCAACCTAACGCCATCTTCAGCAGAATAACAATTGCGTAAGATTGCCTGGCATTGATGATGGATAGCGTCTTCAGGCCGAGACGAGGAATATAACCGATGGAGGGCGAAACAAAGGATTCTCCAGAAACGAGCCGCCACGAAAGAGACGAAGATGGCAACAAATGAAATCAAGAGGTTGGCATCAGCTTGTTTGAGAGTCAATGTAGCCCCCATAATCCGACCACGAGACCAGTTGGTCCAAAGACCGATGTAGATCGGAAATTGGTCGGCTGGGTCCCCACCGGTACTTGGATTCGAATTCATGACGGCTATCGGGCAGTGAGTAAGGGCACGGAATGCTATCGAAGTATAGGACGGGATCCGGTAGAGAACATTTGGATTTACTCGATTTTAACGGAGAGAGGATGGTCTTCAAATACAAGGAATAGAACATAGCTTTGCGTAATGACAGACTTGGGTACCGAAATCCGCTGCGACCATAAAGATAGAAATATAATCGACCTTTCAGCATGCACTTCCTGAATGTAATCGTGTTGCATTGCAGATTTCGGTATATATTGAAACTGCTAATATTAGACACAAAAAGGAGTTATTTGGCCAGGCATTTACAACCATCCTTTATGCTACGTATCCCTTAAGGCTTTAAAGCACTGCAATGGACGAAGCTAGCATTAGTGCAAGGAGCCATTCGGACTGCGCTACAGCAAGGCGGGGCTAAATATATATTATAAATATGTTGTGCAACTGGCATGGGAAGCTGATGATCCCCGATGTTACGTTCTGACTTCACCATAACGAGGCATAACCAATCCCCGTGTCGCTCTTGATTTAAGACCCAACTAGAAAAAGCTACGGCGAGCACGCGAAATAAAGGCTGGGCTTGTCAAAAGACTGCCGGTACTAATTTTAGCAATACTGCAATACGAGACCGCACTGCGACAAGGCGTAAATGCACAAGGCTTTGAAATAGGCCCTCAGCCTGCTCAATGTTACAGGTCGTCATCCTCCTCTACTGCTATGGTGGAGCCATCCCGCATTACTAAATTGTAAGAATGAAACGTATAGCATTGCCGCAGGTGTTTGTAGATGCATATTCGTCAGGGTCTAAATGCGGCCGGACGAAGAAAACCCGCTTCTCCGGAGGCTTTCGAATGGAATCGGACTGCTTTAAGGGTGAAGATTCCTTATGCAGCTCTGAGCCCAACAATCATAAGCCAGCACTGCCCAAAGACAGGCTGAATACTAGCCCGATGTCTGCTAAGTAGTCAGCCTAGAAGGCTTGCGAACTACATAACTGTACGTACACAGAAGGTGTGGGAGTTCTTAGTCCTATTCCGACCCCTATTCTGAACAACCGCTTCTGGCAATCGCCGAAAATACGGGCAGTAGATCTCTAATGCAATGTTGATGCCAAGCACTCGAATACTTGGAAGACATGATTGGGACCTCCAAGTACAAGCTGTTAGAATAGGGGCAATGGCGCCCCACACCACTTGTGTATATAGATGTGTAGTTCCCCCAGCTGGAGGCTGGGCACTTATCTATGGAATCTAACGGGTATTCAACCTATTTTTGAGACAAGCAGTCTCTTAAGGATGCTGCGGCTAAGGTGGAGGCACTGAAGCATTTGCTGGAAAACGATCAAAACCGAAATTCTGGAGATATGGATACCGGTTAAAGGAGAGTACTGCGATGAAGCTTTTACATAGCTCTTAGACTAGCTGATCCAGTGCGTCTGGCGAGCAGGAAAGGTCCCTGCTTTCGCAGACTGAATTAAAGAAGGCGCGGAAGGCCTCGACGCCCTTCCAATGGGAATTTCCTCAATGACCTTTAACCATGATTTGTCTGCCATAGCGATAAACCATGCTTCCGCAATCACGATATTCGAAATTACATCGTTAAGTTCGTTCTTAAGAACTGCATTAAATACCGGCTGCTGCCCGGGAATATGACTAAGGCAGCCTATATATAATATTTAAGAAGGGAAAGCGCGAAATGGGGGCAATATTTTATACGAAAATATGCGCTAAATAGCTAAAAAGTGCTGCCGCTGCACTCCGAACCATTACGCCAAGGGCTGGGGATTGGCGATTGATCGCACATGTGGCGATCAACCGGGTGCTGCTTACAGCTGTACAAAAAAGCTGTACGGTGAACAAGGCCGTAGCAATATGGGCCTTTTGTCATGTCCTTCGTTGCAAATGGCCAGGCTATAATATACTATACCATGTGGATGGCGGGCTTTCAGGGTCTCTGGGCGGCATTCCTTCTTGGGTACCTGCTAGTATTTACCATGTCACCACTTGGACTAACTATACACTCCTGATTCTATAGGATTGGCCGAGAGACGTTGATCGGGATAAAATTAACGATCCTTACCAGATAGAGTATCGGGCCTGCGCACTAAGGAGACCTGCCTTCCTTCCTCATAAGTTGTGCTATTCGCACATTAATTTTTTAATAAAAGCCGCACATTACATTTTTTACACCTGCCACCGGCCCATCATATTTCTAACGGCCCGTTTAATATTATAAATTTCTTTTTCGATAAATTAATTACCTTAATAAAAGCGATAAAAACTATATAATAATCGTTTTAATACGATATGCCCTCGTTTTAACGTAGTGAGCTTGCGAACGGAGTGGACGAGGGTTATTGTGTCGAAAATTTGTTTCCCTTAGAGCCGATTACCGTATTTGGATCTTGGCACGTCCCAAATAGGAAGGTTTCGGCAATACCTGCCATCGTACTCCCGCCACCTGGCACGGCTAACGCTATTAAAACGAGGGCATATTGTGCTTGCCGCGGCAACGCGGTAGCCTCACGTATACGGGTTAAGATATTAATTGTTTTTATTATTATTATTAAGTAAAACGTTATAAAATACGTTATAAGGTACGCTATAACGTACGCTATAAGGTGCGTTATAAGGTACGTTATAAGGCTGAACTTTTTAAAAGAGATTTGCTATTTATATTATATCCCCCTTGCTATTCGTACTGTGTGGCTTACCTTTCAGCTGATATATAATTGGTATAGCTGTTAATTTTTAACTAATTCTACTCGAGACCCCGTTTTATGAAAAAGTAAGAAAATATATTTAATTTTAATTAATTTCGTAAATTACAAGCTTTTATTAATAACTTTAATTAAACCTTTATATATATTACGCTAGTATTTCGTAAAATAATAACGTAATTTAATTATTATTTTAATTAAATTAATGTTTTTATAATAGTTTTTATAAACTGCCGAAAGTTTTATTGTCGAAATAACGCATCGTTATTATAATAAAGTTATTATAACTATTATAAAAAGGTTATAGTTAAAAATAATTATAGCTAATAAAATAATATAGGGTTTAAGGACTTAGTTTTAAGCTTAGTTAATTAGTTCTACTTAGCTTTAAGGGTATTTTTAAGAGCTCTCTCTCTTCGGGCGTAACCTCGTTATTATTTACTATCGTGAATAATTTTCTTTTACGGTTTTAATACCGATTAATACCGATTTGCGTTATTTTTTATATTTTTTTAACTATGCTCTTATCCGTAACCTTTTTATTAAATATCTCCTAATTAAAATTAAATTTTTCCGATTTAGTTTATTTAATGTTGTCGGTAAGGAAATTAGTTTTAATTAATTATCGAAGTAACTTACGATTTTTCGTTAAACAATCGAAATATACGAAACTTTAATTAAAAATTTTCGATTAAAATAATTACGAATATAATAATTTAAGAAAATATAATATTACGATACGAACGATAATAATATAATATTTTATTATAAGATCAAGTTTTTTATAATTAATAATAAGAAAGTATAAATAAAAGCAGCGGTAATAAAATATAACTGAATTTATTTATTTTAAATTAATTACGTAAATTAAATAATAATTTTAATTATATAAAAGTTTACGTAATAGAATTAAAAAACCGAAAATTATATAGTAATTAAAACCATGCCGAAAGTTACGTATTTAAACGTAAATTAAAAGATTAAAGTAATTAAACCGATAGCGTAATTAACGATATAAACTAAATTGTAAATTTAGATAAAACACGGAAAAAGGTTTAAAAAAATAACGTTTTTTAACGAAATACAAAAAAGCTAATATAACCGTTAAATATTAATATTTAAATTTATTTATTATTAATTAATTAGTATTTAATATAAATATTATAAAGTAAATTATTATAAAATTTTTTATTTAACGTCCCGGATAAGCTTACGAGATAAACAAGTTCACGGGATAATTTTTAACATTTCGCAATAATAAATTTAATTTACTTAATTATAACACATTAAATTAATTCAAATTAATCGGATATTTTATCGCTAAACGTTTTTATAACTTTTTTATAAATACGTATATTATATCCTGGTTTTCCGCAAATATTACACTTCCGTTCTTTTATTTAAACTTTCTTATAACAACTACCTTTAGCCTTTTCTAATTGTAATTGCTTACTATTACCTTCTTTTTTAGTTATAAAAGCCTTTACCTCCTTTATAATAAGTATTTCTCCTTTTTGGAAACGTACGTTTTTGGTTTTGTAACGTTTACTTAAAATATAATTCGTTTTACGTAATTAAGTAATTTTTTTTCGAAAAAAAGTAATTTCGTATAAAAATAATAAATTATTTTTTGTTAAAAGATTTACCGATTTAACGATTTTTGTCGGCGAGCTACCTTGGTAATTTCTAATCTTTCTTTGCAAATAACGTCCTTGTTTTATTACTTCCTTAATATTTCTACGGGTTTTTGCAAATAGGGAACGAATAAAATTAACAAAGGTTAACGGGGAAATGGTCGGCGTAAGTATAATTAAAAAAATTTCGAATTTGGAAAAAACGTTATTAAGATCGAATAAAATAAGACTAGTTTTTGCGAATCCGGATTTAATATTATCGGTCGATATAATAGCTTTAAATACGTTACGAAAACCGGTGATAAAATTTTTTTTAGCAATATAAATAACGTAACGTTACATAAAACTTTTAATATATAGTAAATAAACGCGTTTTAATACGGAAAAATAAGATATTTTAAAAGGTTAAAACCGATAGGAAAAATAGGCAAGTATATAAAATATAATAATATCGTTAGTTTTATAATAATTTTCGAATTCGATTAAATAATAATTTTCGTATTTATTAAGGATAAAAAAACGTTTCGAATTTTTAATACGTATTTAAATATATTTGTCGAAATATTTAATTTATTTTAAACTTAGTTTATTTATCGTCCAGCCGTTTTCGTTTATAATAATTTTTTAGTCGGATAAAAGTGAGTTATCGGCGAATTAGTAAAAAAGGTAATTCTTTTTGGTAAGGATAATAAATAAAGGTAAGGCCCAGTTTTAAAAGTTAATAGTTTATATTATTATAAATTATTTTTGATTTTTTTATTAGGTTTATTTAGGTTTTTTACGTTTTTTAGTATTAATAATAATTATGTTAGTTGTTATAAAAAGTTTTATTAAAAGTTTTGTTTCGTTAAAATTGTAAATATTTTCTTTTACGATACCGTATTTTACGATTATAATCCGAATAAGTTTAAATTATTTACGAAATACCTTTGGATTTTCGTATAAAATTCTTTAATAATTTATTTCTCGATTTAAACGCGTTTCGAATTTTTATTATTTTTTAATAAAATTAAATATTTATTTAATTTTAATACGTTCCGTAATACGTTATGTAAATAATAAATTCGCTATATTTTTAATATGTTAATACCGGATAGGAAACGTTTGCGTATTTAAGTTAAGGATTTAGTTAATAATTAATTATTTTTCGGTCGGCGTTAATTTTCGTAAATTAAGGATAATATCGGTTTTAAAGGATTTATTAATATATTATACGTACAAAGTAAAATGAGCGACTTTATAAATAGAATTAAATGTCGTATAATTAAATATCGGGTTTCGTTTTTTAGTTTAAACGGCTAAGTTTATTTTTGTTTTTTTTATAAGCCGTTTTATATTATTAATATTAAAAAATGGTTAATTGAAATTGGGTAATTAGAATATATTAAAAACTATTCCGTAAGCTTATTTATCCCGTGAGCTTATCCGGGACGTTATATTTAATTTAAATTTAAATTATAATAACGTATTAATTAAAAAATAACAATTTGGTTTAAAATTAAAAAAAGAAATTGTAATTAAGTTACGATATGATTTTAAAATATATTTAAAAAAATTTAAAAGTTATTTTTTATTTTACATATAAATATAATTTAATTATTAAAACGATATTTATAAATTTAAAAAATTAAAAGATTAATTATAATAATTAACGTTTTAAATTGAGTTTTAATTAATTTGTTAAAGAGCTTTCGAAACTTTTAATAATTATTATATAGGTAAAACCGTAAAACTTAATATTAATATTAAAAATTTTTAATAAAAGAAATTTAAACCTTATTTTAAACGTTATTATATAATACTAGTTAAAGAAATTATAATATAAAAATAGAATTAATAAAGTTAAACCTTTAAATAATACAATTAAATCGTTAAAGTTTATAAAAAATGGATTATTATTAAAATTATTATTTAAATACTTAAAGACTAAAAAGGTTTTATTAATTTAAACTTTTTCGGAATTATTTACTAAATTTATGGTATTAATATTAAACATTACGCCCGTAAAATCCGTTAATTAAAAAAATCCAGCTTTTTTTAAAAATATATAAAGTCGTTGAATTTAAGCCGTATTATCTAGGCTAAGCCAAAGATACGAAGTAATTATATTAATAATTAATACGATAAATACTTTACTTAATATCTTCGAATACGGTAATTATTAATGGTTTTTACGATAATAATAAATTATACGCCTCGGTTACAAAGAGCTTTATCTTGAAGCCTTTTTAATAATTTAATAAATAAATTTATATTTTTAATAGTTTTCTCGAATTCGTTTATTTATATCGAATTTTACATTGTAAATATTAAATTATTAATTAATTTAAAAGCGCTTATAAATTATTTAAGAAATAGAAGTTTAAAAAGGCTAAAATCATCGTTAACTTTCCTTATTAAATTATTAATACGAAAATAAAAAAGAGAAAAAAGGCTATAGTTAAACAAATTATTAAATAAAACGGTATTATTATAAATATTTTACGAATTTTTTAATTTTAAAACTTTAAATAAATTCGGATTATTAAAAATTAATTAAAGGTTTTAACGAAATAAGTTTTACGTAATATTTCTAATTATATTTATAAGTGTTATTTAAAATGTATTACGAAAATTAGAAATATTATCGAAAAGGTTAAGTTAAGAAGGAAAATAATTAATAAGAATAAATATATTAAAAGTTTATACGTATTACTATATAATAGGATTTTAATATTAATTAAAAATAAAGTTTTTAATAAAATAAAATTAATCCGTTACGGTAAATATAAAAAGTAATTAAAGTTTTATTTTATCTCCCTAGAGAAGACGTAACCGTAGAATAAAATTAAACAAATAAATAGATTATAATATCGGTTGCTAAGCTTTACCAAGCCCTAACCTTTTTACAAGCGTTTTACTTTAAGGTAATTTTAGATTGCCCTATTATGCCCCTATTAACGACCATTCTTAACCAAATTCTGGATGGTTTTCGCAATCCGGAACAGCCGGATAAATTATCGTTCGTAATCTTTTAATTTATATCAAACTAAAAATTAAATTTCGAAATTTTTAAACCTTTTACCGTTTATATTTAATTTTCCTAATAATTTCTTTATACGGTTAATATTTTCCATTACAAGGTCGTTTAATTTTTAATTATTTTTATTTATATAAATTAAATTATATCCGAAAATTAAAAATAAAATCCGATTTTTTTAGGAAAAATTAATTAAATCGATAGAAATATTAATATTTTTAATTCGTTTCAAAACTTTATTAAATTTAAAAACTTTAAGAAAAACGTTTTCCGTAAAGATTTTATAGTTACGGAATACCGGTATTTTGTAATAAAAATTGCCCGGCATATTTTAATTATTTTAATTAATAAGAATTCGAAAAATCGTAAAATCGATTGAAGTTAAAAATAGTTAATCTAAAGTTTCTAACCCTTTTTCCTAACTAACATCTAACATTTTTAATCGTAAAACTGGTAAAAAGTTATAAAACAGCTATTTTATACGGACTTAAGGTTTACTGCGAACAACTTAACATTTTTTAAATTATTACATTCCAGAAAATTCCCCTTGCCGAACCAGCTAAAAAGCATAAGGTTTATTAAAGTTAAAGCTTATCAGTATTACGCGATCGGCTTTAAAATAAGGCTTTTTGTAATTAAAACGTATAATCTATTATTACCGTAAAAACTATTAATAATTACCGTATTCGAAAATATTAGGTAAAATATTTATTATGTTAATTATTAGTATAATTATTTCGTATCTTTAGCTCAGCCTGGATAATACGGCTTGAACCTAATAACCTTACAAAGTTTTATTTTAATTTTAATTATAAAAAAAATTCCTAATTTTATTCGTTATAATAACAAAAAATAAAATATCAGCGTTTAAAAAGTTTTAATCCGAAATAAACGTTATTTAGCCGTTTCGATTAGGTATCCGAAATTATAAATACGCTCTAGGAATTAAAGATTATATAAGCTCGGTAAATTTAAAACCTAAATACTTTTAAAGAAAATATGAAAAACCAGAAAACTTCTCGGATTTTTTAATATTATAGTTTATTAAGATAAAAATCCCTTTAAGCTTATAATTACGATATTAACTTTTGATTAATATAATAAGCTTTTAACCGGATAAATTTAAACGGGAAATTCTTTACCGTAACCGAAATCGTTATTAAGATTAACAAGGTAAAAAAAGTAAATATAGTAATTTTAAGCTTAATATTTATTAATTTTAGTTAAAAACGGATATTTTATATATAATTGTAAATTATTTATAAATATTGAAAATACGGGGTTAATTTCGTTCGGCGACGATAACTATATAATTTACCTTAAATTTAAAAACGATCGGATTAAAATAAAGATTATTTAATTTTTAAATATTTTTAAATATTAAGCGATTAATATTTAAATTTTTATATTAAAAACTTTTCTAAATAAATATATAACTTGTTAAATTTTCTTATTTAATATTAAGATAAAATATAATATTTTAATTAACGAGATAATATCTTGAAAATTCGGATAATTATAACTTTAATACTAATAAATATAAAATATAACTTAATATTATTAAACCGTTAACGTATCAGATGAACAGGCTGCACGGATAAACGAGCTGCGCGGTTTTTAGCACCTTGTAATAATTAATTTAAATAACTTAATAATAATATATCGCATTAATTTAAATTAATCGAATTCTTTTTCGCTAAACGTCTTTAAAACTTTTTTACAACTACGCGTATTATATCCGGGTTTACCGTAAATACTATATTTCCGTTCCTTCGTTTTAACCCTTTTATAACAATTATTTTTAACCGTTAATAACTGTATTTTTCCATTACCTTTTTCCTTTTCGGCTAAAAAAACTTATTTTTTTTATATAGTAAATATTTTTTTTTTAAAAACGTTTATTTTTAATTTTCCGACGTTTATTTAAAATATAGTTAATTTTGCGCAATTAAGCAGTTTCTTATTTAAAGAAAGTAATTTTATACTAAAGTACTAATTAATTTTTAATTAAAAAACTAACCAATTTAATAATTTTTAATTTTTTTTTGCAAATAACGTTTTTATTTTTTGGTTTTCTTAATATTTTTAAAAATTTTCGCAAACGGGGAAATAAAACCGGCAGAAGTTAATAGGAAAACGGTTAACGTAAATATAATTAGAAAAATTTCGAATTCGGAAAAAACAATATTAAAATCGAATAAAACGAAATTAATTATAATAAATCAGGATTTAATATTATCGGACGTTATAACAATTTTAATCATATCGTAAAACCCGGTAAGGAAATCTTTTTTGGTAATATAAATATAATAATGTCGTATTAAATTTTCGATATATAACAAATAAATACGTTTTAAAGGAGAAAAATAAAATACGTTAAAAAGTTAAAATTTATATAACGAATACGCGAGTATATAAAGTATAATAATATTATAGTTAATATAATATTTTTCGAATTTTAGTAAATAATAATTTTCGTAATTATCGAAAATAAAAAAACGTTTTAATTTTTTTATGTACGTTCGGATATATTAATCGAAATATTAAATTTATTTTAAATTTAATTTATTTATTATTTAATTATTATTATTTAATATAATTTTTTAATTAATTATTAATTATAAATTATTACGGAATTAAAATTTAAAATAATTTTTCCCGGTTATAATAATAAATAACGGTATAACTTAATTTTAAAAATTAATAATTTAAATATTTATAACTTATTTTTTATTTTTTTATTAAGTTTATTTAAATTTTTTACGTTTTTCGGTATTAATAATTATTATATCCGTTATTATAAAAAATTTTATTAAAAGTTTAATTTCGTCAAAATCGTAAATATCCTTTTCCGTAATACCGTATTTTACGATAATAACCTAAATAAATTCGAACTATTTACAAAATATTTTTAGATTTTCGTATAATACCCGTTAATAATCGATTTTCCAATTTAAACGTATTTAAAATTTTTATTATTATTTAACAAAGTTCGACGTTTATTTAATTCCGACGCGTTTTATAATGCGTTAAATTAATAATAAATTAATTATATTTTTAACGTATTAAAACCGAATAAAAAACGTTTATATATTTAAGTTAAAGATTTGATCGATAATAAATTTTTTTTCGGTCGATATTAATTTTTGCAAATTAAGTACGGTATCGGATCGGGTAAATTTACTATTATATCGGGATTTTAAAGTAAAAGGTATAACCGTATATATAAAACCAAGTTTTATATAAAAAAGCTTAAGGTTTTTTTTTTAATTTAAATAGCTAAGTTTATTTTAGTTTTTTTTATAAACCGTTTTATAAAAATAATATTAAAAAATAAATAATTAAAGTTAGATAATAAAAAAGTTGAAAAAACCGCGTAATTTGCTTATTTATATAGCTTGCTTATTTAATACGTTATATTTTATTATAATTTTAAAACTTAATAAATAAAAACCCGTTATTAATTAAAGGTATATTACCGAAATTAATATTATTAATTTCGTTATAATTAATAAATAGCTATTTTATAAAGAACTTTATTACGTAAATAGTTATAAAGTAACTTTATATATATTAAAACTTCTCCTTAAAGAAGACGTAACCGTAGAACAAAATTAAACAAATGGATAGATTATGTTATCGGTTGCTAAGCTTTACCAAACCCTAACCTTACAGGCGTCTTATTCCAAGGTGATTTTAAACTGCCCAGTTATGCCCCTATTGACGACTATTCTTAACGGAATTCTGGACGGTTTTCGCAATCCGGAACAGCCGGACAAATTATCGCTTGTAATCCTTTTTATATCGATTTAAATGTTGAACTTTAATATTTTTAAGCCCGTTATTATTATTTTCCAGTTTTGCCAGCAATTTTTTTATAAGCCGGATATTTTTTAATATAAATTTACGCAAAACCCGATTATTTTTATTATTTTGAATTAAATCGTATCCGAAAATTAAAAACAAAACCCGTTTTTTTTTGGATAAGTTATTAATATCGACGGAAGTATCGATATATTTTATTCGGCCGATTATTTTATTTAAATCGGGTAATTTAATTAAAACCGTTTCCGTCGAAATTCCGGAAGTACGGAATATTAAGACTTTATATTCAGACTTAGCCGGTATATTTTAGTTATTTTAATTAATAAAGGTTTAAAAAGGTGCTCTAAAATTAATCGAAGTTAAAAAAAATAGCTGGTTTGGAATTCCTAGCCTTTTTTCCTAGCTGATATTTAACATTTTTAATCGTAAGACTGGCGAAAGGTTGCAAAGCCATCTTATACGGACTTAAGGTTTACCGCGAAAAGCTTAATATCTCTTAAGTTATTATCTAAGATTCCCCCTGCTAAATCGTAAAGCTAAAAGGCATAAGGTTTATCAGGGTCGAAGTTTGTCAGTATTACATAACAATCGGCTTCGGAATAAAGCTTTTTGCAACCGAAATATAATTTATCGTTACCGTAAAAACTATTAATAGTTACCATATTTAAAAATACTGGGTAAAGTATTTATCGTATTAATTATTGGTATAATTACTTTATATCTTTGGCTCAGCCTGGATAATACGGCTTAAACCTAACGACCTTATATATATATTAAAAATATGTATTATTTAAAGGAAATTTATATGTTAAAAATGAATAATTTTAATTAATATTATAATAATAAAGTGTATTAATAGAAAAAATAAAGTGTAATAATGTTATAAAAACGAATAAAATCGATAATAATAAAATTATATAAAATAAATCTTTATTTAAAAATATAAATACGGGTATTTAAATAAACTATATTATTAATTATATCGGTTTAATTAATAACAAATTTATTAAATTTTAGAAATAGAGAATTTAAAGTTATTTAAGTTAATTTAATAAAGACTTATTAAGATTTTAACGAAGTTTTTAAAAATTTTATAGTTAATAAAATATTAGAAGTATATAGTTATAAAAGTAAAGAAACGATTAAAATAATTAAAGTTAAAATTTGAAGTTTTAAGATTCCGGTAGGAAAATAATAAAACTTTAAGATTTTTAATTTAAATGTTAAATATAAAGTCGAAAATAAAAGCGAAGTTAACGTTTTATTATTATAATAATATAATCCGGCCGAATATATTATTTTATTATTTATATTTATAATTAAAATAAATTATAAAAACGGCGAAAATATAATTAATTGTATTATTAATACCGAAACCGAATTTAATGTTATTATTACGTTTTATATAAAAAGATATAGGTTTTAATTTTTATAAAAGAATTCGATTTAAAAGTACAGTTAAAGTTTTTATTTAGTTAACCGGCTGATTAATTATTATTTTTCTTTTTATTATCGACAATAACTATGTAACGTAGCCGTTAATACTAGGATTTAACTTTATAGCGAAATCGAAAATAACTTTAAATATATATTCGAAGGTAATAGAAAGAATTTTAAAATATAGCCTTATAAAGATTATTATCTTTTTAATACCTGCAGGGTAAGTTAATTGTAATATTCGTACGAATAGTAAGCTTGAAAAAGAGCAGCCGGTAGATCTATAGGCCGCTCTACTAGCGAAAACAGGCCTACGAGTAAAATAATAAGCGAAAAGAGTACACATATACCTGATTATACGAGTTATAATAGCTAACTACACCTTTTTATATAATATCAGATAAAATTTTCTAAGATTTCCTCGGCGTATATAAATTTTGATTAAGAAAGGCTTGTATAGGCCTTATATTCTTCTAATTAATTACGTTTTCCGTTTAGTTTTATATTTTAACGTTTCCTATATATATATAACTTTAAACATTTATTACCTATATCTCTAGCCTTTATATATATATACATTCCTATATATATATAACGTTTATTTACAAATACTTATACCTTTTAATTAATTCTATACCGTTTATTATAATATTTTCGTTTAAGAAACGTTCGGTAAAGCTTACTTATTATATTTTTAAGTCTAAGGCTAAAAAAATTAATTAATCTCGATCAAGTAATTTTAATTAAACTATTAATGTTTATATCCTTTATATTAATAATATAAAGAAAATAAGGAAAAAGTTATATTATAAATTTTACAGATTTAATTTCTTTTGCTAATATATACTTCGTTTAATATTTAATCGATTCTTTTTTATTACCTTTTTCGATATAAAAAGAACTAAACCTTAGAAAACGTTAAAAATACCTTTTAAGTTGAAAAATACAGCTAAATTTAAGCCTAATACTGTTATTATATTATTTTAAAAAATCTTTATATTTTTAAATAATAAAAAGTAGTTCCGATTAAAAACTACTACTAGCTTAATAGATATTATTACTAATAGTTATATCGAAAATAAATTAATATATATCCTTAAAGTTAATTATTTTATTACCCGTTGATATTATATCTCGATGAACGAAAAATTAAAAGGTATAATTCGGGTATTTACTTTAAATTTCGTTTAAATTATAATATTAAATATTATCTAAGATAACGAAAAGAAACCCTATAATTATTAAGTAAGCATTTTATATATCCTATTAAAACGTCTTCTAATATTATTTAATTTTTTTTAAAAACTAAATTAATAAATTATTATAACTTTATTATAACGGATAGAAATAAGTGAGTTTTAATAGTTTATTAATCCGTATTATAAAAACTAAAATTCCGGTATAAATTAAAAGATAAATTTATAAAGCTTAAATTACTTCCTTAATTTTTTTATCGTTAGAAATATACCGTAATACAAAATACAAAAAATTATAAAGCGAAATAAAAAAAATAATTACTAATTTTATTATAATAATTAAAAAGTATTTAAGATTATATTTAAAAATAAGTAATAAAAGCATTTAAATATTACTAATCGAATAAATGTTTATTATTTATTTCGGAAAAATTCGAATTGTTATTAACGTAATTTTTTTCTTCTTATATTTTTCTTTTCCGATAAATTTTAATTCCGATAAGTTCCGCTTAAAACCCGTTATAAATTTAACGTTAAATACCGTATTATAACCGCCGTTTAATAATTAACGTGTTAAAACTATATTATAAAAGAAATATATACCGTTATATAAATAAATAAGAAATATTTATAAAACTACTAAAAACGACCGGAAATTTATTTTATTTAAAAATAGCTTAACTAGAAAAGGTATAAAAAATAAACCGCGAAAGCGAATTTAAATTAATTAATAAGTTTTTATATATTTATAATATTTAAAAGTTATTTACCTTAAATTATTATTTAGCTTTTACGATAAATTAAAAATAAACTTTATCGTAAAAAGCTTTAAAATAATATAAATTTTAAAGATTTAATTTTAAGCTTAATTAATTAATCCTACCTATCTTTAAAGGTACTTTTAAGAGCTCTTTTTTTTAGACGCAACCTCGTTATTGTTTACTACCGTCGATAATCTTCTTTTACGGTTTTAATACCGATTAATACAGATTCGCGTTATCTTTTATATTACTCCAACTATGCTTTTATCTATAACCTTCTCTTCGGATACCTACTAATCAAAACTAAGTCCCCCCGACTTAATTTACTAAAAGCGTTACAGTTACAATCACAACTGCAATTACAGCTAGGAGTTAATAAGTAGCAGATTTATAGCGTTTATAAGCAGCTATTAAAAATAGGACACAGTACGAATAACAAGGAGAATATAGTATAAATAGTAAATCTCTTTTAAAATACTTTAAATAACCCCCTTTTTCTTTAAGATTTACTATTTGTACTAGATCCTTTATACTATTCGTAATTATCCTACTTTTAACAGCTATTTACAACCGCTATAAATCTACTACTTATTAACTTTTAGTTATAATTATAATTATAATTATTAATAATAACCTTTTTATAATAATCATAATAATTTCGTTATAATAATAATACGTTATTTTAATTATAAGATTTTAAAATATTATATATAAATTATTATATAAAATGGTTAAATTTAAGCCGTATTATTTAGACTATATTAAAAATACGAAGTAATTACATTAATAATTAATATAATAAATACTTTACCTAAAATTTTCGAATACGGTAACTATTAATAGTTTTTAAAATAACAATAAATTATACCTCGATTACGAAAAGCCTTATTCCGAAACCGATTATTAAATCTCCGTAAATACGTAATTTCTTAATTAATATCGGCTTAAGAAATTTACTTCCGTAATACCGATAAATTTCGACCTTAATAAACCTTATAACTTCTAACATTACGGTTTAATAAGGGGGATTTTAAATAATAACTTAGGAAATATTAAGCTTTCCGCGGTAAACTTTAAATCCGCATAAAATAGTTACTTTACAACCTTTCGCCAGTTTTACGATTAAAAATATTAGATATTACCTAGGAAAAAGGGCTAAAAAACGTTAATACGATAACTAGGTAAAAAATGCTTAGCATTAAACCACCTTTTTAAACCCTTATTGATTAAAATAACTAAAATATACCGGTTAAATCCGAATATAAAGTTTTCATATTTCTTATTTCCGGAATTTTAACGGAAATAATTTCGATTATATTATTCGATTTAAATAAAATAATCGACTAAATAAAATATATCGATATTTTTATCGATATTAATAATTTTTCTAAAAAGAATTTAAATTTTATTTTTAATTTTTACGTAAACTTATACTAAAATATATCCAGTTTATAAAAACGTTAATAATAAAATTAAAAAATAACGATAATAAATTTAAAAACGTCGAAATTTAATGTTTAAATTAATATATCAGTAGTTATAATAATTAAATATAGGAATTTAGAGAATATTACATAGTTATTCTAGGAAAGACTGAAGAATTTTAAGGGTAATCGCTTTTATATATACGTTTAGCTGTATAAAAAATAATTCCTAGATAAAGGCTGTTTTAAACAGTAGTTGCGGCCTAAATATACCAGTTACGGGCATTTAAAAGTATTAATTGCCGATACGTCCTTTTACGTTAAGTAACTTTATTTACGTAATTTCTAAAATTAAATTTAAAAATTTTAAAAAATTTATTAAAAAGTTATTAAAATCTTTATTCTATATAAAATTTAAACCTTTATTTTTATTGTTTTTATCCGAAATAAGGTTACGTAATTAACCGTTATATTAAAAAAACCGGCCTTTTTATTTTACCGTTTTTCGGTAACCGTTCCGGAATATAAAATTTATTTTTTCCGAAATAATTCGAATTAAGATAAGCGTAAATATAAAAAATCATTTTGTATACGCCAACTTATTACGTTAAGAATTTTATAACTTTTAAAATCGAATTTATTTTTAAATAATCATATAAATAATTAATTAAAATCGTTATTGTTTAAATTCTCCTTTATATAAGGTCGTTAAGTTTAAGCCGTATTATCCAGGTTAAGTTAAAAATACGAAATAATTATATTAATAATTAATACAATAAATACTTTACTTAATATTTTTAAATACAGTAATTATTAATAATTTTTACGGTAACGATAAATTATATCTCGGTTACAAAAAGTTTTATCCCGAAACCGATTATTACGTAATGTCGATAAACTTTAACCTTGATAAACCTTATGCCTTTTAGCTGGTTTAATAAAGGGAATCTTAAATAATAACTTAAAAGATATTAAGTTTTTCGCAGTAAACCTCAAATCCGTATAAAATAACTTTACGACCTTTTGCTAGTCTTACGATAACCACCTTTTTTAACCTCGATTAATTTTAAGGTTTTTTAAACTTTTATTAATTAAAATAACTAAAATATACCGGTTAAGTTCGAATATAAAATCCTAATATTCCGTATTTTCGAAATTTTAACGGAAACGGTCTTGATTAAATTATCTAATTTAAATAAAATAATTAGCCGAATAAAATATATCGATATTTTTATCGATATTAATAATTTTTTAAAAAGAAAATCGGGTTTTATTTTGAATTTTCGAATATAATATAATTTAAAACGGTAAAAATAATCAATTTTTATATAAACTTATACCAAGAAATATCCGGCTTATAAAAGAATTAATAGCAAAACTAGAAAATGGCGATAATAAGTGTAAAAACGTCGATATTCAACTTTTAAATCGATACAAGCTGGAGGATTATAAACGATAATTTATCCGGCTGTTCCGGATTGCGAAAACCATTTAGAATTTCGTTAAAAATGGTCGTCGATAAGGGCTTATATAACTGGGTAATCTGTAAAAAGGTTGGGGTTTAGTAAAGCTTAATAACCGATAGTATAATTTATCCATTTATTCAATTTGGTTTCACGGTTACGTCTCCTTTAAAGAGCAAATTCTCCTTTATAAAGGGTTATTAAATAAAGATTTTTTTCCGGTTAATGAAAAAATATTAATTAACTATAAACTATAAATAAAATATTAATACCTTTAAGAAAAATTAACGCAAAAAGTTATAAGTATATATAAATAAATAATTTTATAAGTAATTAAAACTTTAAAAGTAATAAATAAACGGATATTTTTAGATAATTATTAAAAAAATGCTATAATCGTTACTTTTAATAACGAAAAATAAATTTTATTAAACGAACGCTTTTTTTCTATATAAAGAAAATCTTGCAAAACTATTCTTTTATTAATTACTTTAAGTGAATTATAAATATTTTCTAATTTATTTTATATTTTTTTAAATTTGAAATTAATTATAAACCGTTCGAAATCCGCCTTAATAAATAACTTTTTAAATTCGTCGGCAGGATTACTTTTATTTTTTATATTTTTAAAAGCTAATATTTCCTTTTCGAATTTTTTAACGTACGTAATAATATTTAATTTAAATATAACGTTTTTTTTCGTATTATATCGGCAGATGTAATAATTTATTATTAAAGCGTTAAAAGGATTAAAAGGGCTTTGATTTATAGCTTTAAGATTATAAGGACAAAAAAGCTGAAAGCTATATCTAGCTGCTCTCCCCCTAGTTGGAAATAAGGAAACTAGGACAGAACTACAGCCTTAAGAATACAATACAATTTGCCGACATGTTATTTATATTTCTTTTACTTATTTAAACGTATTTATATTACCCTTTAAAATAGAAATAATACCCTTAAATATAAACTTTAATTTTATTAAAAAGGTTTTAATCTTAATCATTTTTATAATTATTATTTTTACTTTTACATATTTTGCTTCTATAATATATTTAATAATAACACCTTATAATTTCGAGATTTATAAAATAAAGGTTTTAATTATAAAAAATATATACCTTATCGTTAACTTTGTTAACTTATAGTTATTTATGAAATTTATATTTATTGTTCCGACTAACTTCAAATTATTCTACTTATACTATAATTAATTTTTTTTTATAATTTCCGGTACCGAAAAAATAAATTTAATATACCGTTTAAATATTTCGATAATTTTTCACTATATTTCTAATATTTAAATAACGGATTACTTACAAACCCTACTTAAATTAACGTTAGAAGCGTTATATTTAATTTATTAATATAACTTAAAAAGTTAAATTTCCTTATTAAACTGATAGATTTAAACGTTTTCTTTTATTATTTACGCCGTTATATCTTATAACGTACTTGAAGTACTTTTTAATATATAGTATAAGCTCCTTTTTTTCTTGTTTAAGCTAACTAACTTTTATAACTTTTTAATATATTATTATTAATTTAGCTTAATATCTTTTATTAGTAAATGACGGATAATTCGTACGCTTAGGTACTAGTTTATATTACCTAAGTTTTTAATTAAAATGTTCTAAGTATTCCTTTTAGCGATATTTTTTAAACGTTATTTATTAAGGTCTAAAAATACGAAATTATTTATATATAAAGTTATAACGTTTTCTATTTTAAAATTATAATATATTACTTTATCCGAAATTAATAAATAAAACCTTTATTTTATAAATATCTTTCTTATTTTCTTTTATTAAGTAGTTCCGACTTACTTTAAACCGTGTAATAAATTTATTAATTTAATAACGTTTTGAGAAAAAACTTATATATCTTTTTATCCTTTAAATACGTATTAAATTTTTTTTTAATATCGGAAATTGTCTTGTATAAATATTTTCCTTTTACTTACTGTTTAAATATATAATAATAAAATATATTTAAAATATATATTACCTTTACGGCATTTACTACGGTTTCGTTATAATTAATTCCTTTTTATTATATAAATTCCATTACGTAAATACGTACTTTATATTTACCTAGCTTTCCTATAAACGTATATTTATTTTTTAATATTTATTTAATATTAATATAAAACCTTTAAATAAATTTATTAAAAAGCGTTAATTTAAAAATTTCGTATAAAAGGTTCTTTTTAATCTTTATAAAAATAACCTTAAGTTATATCTTTTATTCTAAGCATTTTATAACCTTTTTACAAAATAAACGGTTATTTATAATAATATATAACTTATAAATATTAATATTTAATATATCAATTATTTATTTATATTCGTAAACGTTTTAAATAACCTAATCGATATCTTTAAAGTTATTATAACGATTTTTATCGTTACTTAACGTTAATAAGTTAAAATAGAAAATATATAAATTACTTTTACTTTTACACTTTTAAAGTAAGGTTAGCTTTAACTTTTAAATTAACTTTAAGCCTTTATTTAAAGCCTTTAAGGTATATAATTTAAAAACAATCTTTTTCGAGCATCCCTTTTTATGTTTAATTTATTTAATTTTTTAATCCGTATCGTCTATTAAAACGACGTTATTATCCTTATTTTTTGATTTTACTCTTTATTTTTAACGGTATTTTAAACGTCTCTAAATAAGCTATAAAAATAATTAGATAATACTTTAAAGCTTAGGGATTTACCTAGTTTTTTTTAATCTTTATAAATAATAACGTATAATATTATAAGTAACCTACCGCCTTTTAATAGCTATATTTTATAATTATATATCTTTTAATAACTTAATAATATTTTTTTACTTTATAGATTATCAACTTTTTTAATTTAATTCGATAATTTTAATTAATTAAAATTATATACCTATTATTAAAGATTCGGAAATAACCGTTATTAACTTTATATAATATATTTAGCTTAAATACGTTTTTAAGATGTTCGATTAATATTATATTTTTATCGTAAACTATTTTATTATATTAATAATATTCGTTATTACTTTTATTATAAAATTTTAAAAATATATAAAAAATTTATTTATATAAAGATTATACGTACTTTATTTTATAAAAATTATATTTTTCGTTTTATAACTCCGTTTTAATATTGATTATATATATTAGAAATTATTAATTTAATATTTTTTATAACGCAAAAATTTTTAATTATTATTATACCCAACTTTTTACCGTTATTAAATTTTATCTTTATTTTTAAACGAATAAATTTTTTTATAACCTAATAAATTATTTATAAAAAAATTAACAAAACATTTCTTCTCGATATTTATAAATTTAATTAATTTTACGTTATACTAACTAATTTTTTTTATATATTCCTCTTACTTTTAAATGTTTATAAATCATATTTTTTATATTTTCTTTTTATCGTACGCTGTATAAAAAATATTCTTTATATCGTTAAGATTTAAATTTATTTTTATAAACCTGTTAATAATTTATATTAATTATTCGGTACTTAAATAATAAAAGCAGTAATATTAAAACCTTCTCTTTTTTAAAAACGTTCGAAAATACGTATTTTAAATTGTCTATTACGTTATCGCCGGTTTCCTTACCGGATATCTCCCTTAATATATATCCTTATTAATAATTCTTATCGTTTATTAAATCCGGGGTCTTAATAATAAATTCTGGTTTTTCGTAAAGTTATAGAAAAAATTCTATACGAAAAACGTTAATCGTTAATGATGAAATTTTATTAAAACTTAATAAAACGTTATAATTTAAATAATTTCCTTTTTTATAAAATATTTTTCTAAAAAAAAATACTTTTAGTAAAAAGTTATTAATATATAATGTATATTTATTTATAATTTCGTTTCTCTTTTTATTAAACCTTTTTAAAAAAATTATTTAATAATATTAATAAAAATAGCAAATATAAATCCTTAATTTATTATAATTTAAAATTTTTTAAACTTAATATCTAGTATAATATTTTGTTAGAGTTATTAATATTATTTATAATATTAACGTTCGTTTTTAAATTCTAAAGCAGTTTATATAAGTCGTTTTTATAAAAGGAATAAATATATAAAAATATAATGCTTTTTATAATAGTTCTTTTAAAAAATACTTACCTGTTTATAACTTAAGATAATGAATTATTAAAGTTTTTAAAAAAAAATTATTTTATCGTATTATTAAATTAAATTTTTAAGTTATTATTCTATAATATAAGCATTAAAAGTCTTTCCGTTTAATCGGTATAGGTTTTTTAAGCGTTAAAAATAAATTGTTTTTCGTTTTTATTATTATCATAAACGTTACGAAAATTATTACTTTAATTATTCTACCCACTATTACCTTAACATTACTTATGTTTTTCTTTTTTTCCTTTATCGTTTCTCTTTTTTACGGCTTAAGATAATCCTTTATTAAATGCCCGTACTTACTATAGTTAAAGTAAAGTAACTTTCCGTTTTTATTCTATACGGGCCTATTATCTCGGGAATTATTATTATTATTATTATTTCCTTTTCCTTTACCTTTTTAAACGTTATAAAATTTCTCGTTCTTTTTCTTATTAATACAGTTATAAAATTCGTTGTTAAAGTCGTCGATTAATTATTAAAAGAAATAATTAATCTACCTAAGTATTAATTAAGTCTTTTTATACCAGTTATCGGTATAAATGTTTAAAGTAATAAGGAATATAATAACTTATTCCTTTAATTTAAGCTTTATACCGTAACTTTTAACCTCTTATAACAACTTTTAAAACTTCGTATTAAACTATACGGAGTCTTCTTTATTATATGCAAGGTCGTTAGATTCAAGCCGTATTATCCAGGCTGAGCCAAAGACACAAAGTAATTATACCAATAATTAACACGACAAATACTTTACCTAATATCTTCGAACACGGCAACTATTAATGGTTTTTACGGTAATAATAAATTGTACGCCTCGGTTACGAAAAGCCTCATCCCGAAGCCGATCGCGCAATGCCGACAAGCTTCGACCCTGATAAACCTTATGCCCTCTGGCTGGTTCGGCGGGGCTTCTTTATTATATATAATCTTATTAAACTTTTCTTAAAAGTTCTTAATATTTTCGTTTTGTTTCTTAATACTTATAATTAACTTTAAAAGCGCCCTTTTATACATCTTAATAATAATATTCGTAAGGCGTAATTAATTAAATTATTTTAACTTTATTCTGTCCTTATAACTAATCTTTTTAAGGGAAAAAATTAAAGCATTACTTTAAAATTATTAATTAGCCCAGCCTGTTAAGTAATTCTCTTTATCTAATAAAAGATTAAAACGTTTTTAATATAGTTTTACATTTCTATTACTAAATTTCTTAAAATCCTTCTTTTTTTCCTTTAAGTAAACGTTTAACTTATTAAAGCTATTTAAGTTATTAAGGTTTAAAAAGCTATTAAAAATACTAAAGGAACTATTATAACGGTTTCTTCGTTATCGGGAGCCTTTAAATAAGTTTAAAAGTAATCTATCCGAATCGTCGGGGTCCCTACGTACTATACTTTTTTCTTTACGTAGTTTTTTTTCTTTGCTTTTTTCCCTCTTTAAGAAATTAAGCTTTTTAATAAACCACTTCCTTAACTTTATTTCGCTTTCTTTTAAAAGATTAATCTTTTTTACGTTACTTTTAACGGTAATAAGAGTTTTCTATAAATCTCTTGTTTTTAAGTATCTTATAAAGCGCTTTTACGAATATTTATATTTTATAAACTCTATATCGCCTTTAATTAAAGCAGTTCTTATTAAAATACACCCTCGAACTAAGGTATATTTAATAATCGCTTTATAATATTATTTATTTGCTTTATTATAACGTTATTTTTCTTTTTAATTTTATCTTTCACCGATTTATATTTATATTCTCGTACTTTATCGTTTTCCTTGATTTTATTTAAATTAATACTTAAAGACGTATTAAGTTTGTTTAATTTTAGTTAAAGTTATTATTTCTATATAAAGGTTTTATATCGGTCTCTTAGTTATCGTTATTAAGGTAATAAGATTTCTTCCGAAAAAGTTTCGAAAGTAAAGTTTCTTCTTACCGTTACGCCTATTATAAGCTTTTGTTCTTCCTTTTTATTATACAACTTTTCGTTTTAAGGGTTCTTTTAATCGCAAAGAAAAAGAAAAAGGGTACTGTTCGTATATTTTTTCATCTTATATAAAAACGAAGCCCTTATTAGGTGGGTTGCTTTATTCTGTTACAGGAAGTTACCCTGGGATATATTTTTACTTATTCGCTATCGTTAACCGCTTATTTTCTCTTAAGTTAATTAAATAACTTCTTTTTAAGTTTCGTATTTTCTTTATTAACTTAACCTGTAAATAATTTCTTCGTTTAACGTATTACGGTTGCTAATTAACTAGAAAATACTCTTATATTAGCAATTACAGTAATTAAATATAGGAATTTGACGAATAACGTATAGTTATTTTAAGAAAGATTAAAAAAGTTTAAAAATAATTGCTCTTATATATACGTTAAGCTGTATAAAACATAGTTCCTAGATAAAGGCTGTTTTAAACAGCGGCTACGGCCTAGATGTACTAGTTACGGGCATTTAAAAGCATTAATTGCCGACATAATATAAATTAAAAAGTTACGAACGATAATTTATCCGGTTATTCCGGATTATAAAAACCGACTAGAATTGCGTTAAGAATAGTCGTCGATAGGGGTATAACTAGACAGTTTAAAATTATCTACGAAAAGGTTAAAATTTAATTAAGTTAAGCAATCGAAATAGCATAATTTATTAAGTTGTTTAATTTAAGTATACGGTTATATCTTGGTTAATAAAAATAAAAATAATTATAAAACCGTTAATTTAATTAAAATATTAATTAAATTACTTTATTATTTTATAAAATTTTAATATAATATATATATAAATTTATGTTCTTGAAAAAGATGTAATTATAAAACTAAATTAAATAAATAAATAAATTATGCTATTAGTTACTAAGTTTTACTAAACCTTAACCTTTTTATAGGTTACTTAATTATGCCCTTATCAACGTTTATTTTTAACGGAATTCTGGACAGTTTTCGTAATCCGGAATAACCGGATAAATTATTATTCGTAATCTTTTTTATATTAATTTAAAAGTTGAATTTTAACGTTTTTAAGCCTGTTATTATTATTTTCCAATTTTGCTAGTAATTTTTCTATAAGTCGGATATTTTTCTAATATAAATTTACGTAAAAATCGATTATTTTTACCGTTTTAAATTAAATCGTATTTAAAAATTAAATTTAAAACCCGATTTTTTTCGGAAAAGTTATTAATATCGATAAAAATATCGACATATTTTATTTAGCCGATTATTTTATTTAAATCGGGTAATTTAATCGAGATTATTTCCGTTAAGATTTCGGAAATACGGAATACTAAGATTTTATATTCGAATTTAGCCGGTATGTTTTGGTTATCTTAATTAATAAGGGTTTAAGAAAATGCCTAAAATTAATCGAGGTTAAAGAAGGTAGCTGGTCTGGAATTTTTAACTTTTTTTCTAGTTAACATTTAACACTTTTAGTTATAAGACTGGCGAAAGGTCGCAAAGCAATTATCTTATACGGACTTAAAGTTTACCGCGAAAAGCTTAACATCTTTTAAATTATTAAGATTCCCCCTACTAAACTAGTTAAAGGGCATAAGGTTTATTAAGGTTGAAGCTTATCGGCATTACGTAATCGGCTTCGGAATAAAGCTTTTCGTAACCGAAATACAATTTATCGTTACCGTAAAAACTATTAATAATTGCTATATTCGAAAATATTAAGTAAAATATTTATCGTATTAATTATTAGCATAATTATTTTATATCTTAAGCTTAGCCTAGATAATACGGCTTAAACTTAATAACCTTATATATATATAAATTTAATTAAAGTTATTAATAAAAACCTATAACGTACTATATAAGCGAATGGTTTAAATAAGCGAACGAATTATTTTTTAATATTTTATAATAATAAATTAAAATATATTAACTATAACGTAATAAATTAATTTAAATTAATTAAATTCTTTATCGCTAAACGTTTGAATAATTTCCGTATAAATACGCGTATTATATTTAGACTTATTATAAACATTATTTTTCCGTTTTTCGGAGTTTATTAAAAATAGAAATCGTTTTACGAAAATAACCGTTTTTCTTCTAAAAAAAACGATTTCGTATAAAAGTATTATATTATTTTTATAGATAAACTACTCTAGTAATTTCTAATTTTTCTTTATAAATAACGTCTCCGTTAAATCGTTTAAATAATATTTTTAAAAATTTTCGTAAATAAAGAAATAATCGATATAAATATAATTAAAATTTTTAATTCGATAAAAACGTAATTGAAATTAAATAAAATAAATTTCGTTTTTATAAATCCGGATTTAATATTATCGGTTATTAAAATAACGTATTAAATAAGCAAGCTGCGCGGATAAGCGAGCTATACGGTTTTTTTAACTTTTTTACCATCCAACTTTAATTATTTATTTTTTAATATCATTTTTATAAAACGGCTTATAAAAAAAGTTAAAATGAACTTAATTATTTAAGCTAAAAGAAAAAACCTTAAGTTTTTTTATATAAAACTTGGTTTTATATATATAATTACACCTTTTACTTTAAAATCCCGATATAATAGTAAATTTACCCGATCCGATACCGTATTTAATTTACGAAAATTAACGTTAACCGAAAGAAAATTTATTATCGACCGAATCCTTAATTTAAATATGCAAATATTTTTTATTCGGCTTTAATACGTTAAAAATATAGTTAATTTATTATTAACTTAACGCGTTACGGAATATATCGAAATTAAATAAACGTCGAATTTTGTTAAACGGTAATAAAAATTTTAAATACGTTTAAATTGGAAAATTAATTATTAACGGGTATTATGCGAAAATTTAGAAAGATTTCGTAAATAATTCGAATTTATTCGGGTTATTATTGTAAAATACGGTATTACGGAAAAAGATATTTATAATTTCGATAAAATTAAATTTTTAATAAGGTTTTTTATAATAACGGGCATAATAATTATTAATACCGAAAAACGTAAAAAACTTAAATAAACTTAATAAAGAAATAAAAAATAAATTATTATTATTTAAATTATTAATTTTTAAAATTAAATTATACCGTTATTTATTATTATAACCGGGAAAAATTATTTTAAGTTTTAATTCCGTAATAATTTATTATTAATAACCGGTTAAAAAATTACATTAAATAATAATAATTAAATAACAAACGAATTAAATTTAAAATAAATTTAATATTTCGATTAATATATCCGAACGTATACGAAAAAATCGAAACGTTTTTTTATTTTCGACGGTTATAAAAGTTATTATTCGATAAAATTCGAAAAATATTACGTTAATTACGATATTATTATATTTTATATATTTACGTATTCGTTATATAAATTTTAACTTTTTAACGTATTTTGTTTTTTTTTAAAAAATACGTTTATTCGTTATATATTAAAAGTTTAATATAATATTACCATATTTATATCGTTAAAGAAAATTTCCTTGCCGGTTTTTACGATACGTTCAAAGTTATTATAATATCCGATAATATTAAATCCGGATTTACCGTAACTGGTTTCGTTTTATTTAATTTTAATACCGTTTTTTCCGAATTCGAAATTTTTCCAGTTATATTTACGCTAACCGTTTTCCTGTTAATTTCCGCCGGTTTTATTTTCCCGTTTACAAAAACCTTTAAAAATATTAAAAAAATTAAAAAATAAAAACGTTATTTATAAAAAAGAATTAAAAATTATTAAGGTAGTTCGCCGATAAAAATTATTAAATCGGTTAATCTTTTAACCAAAAATCAACTAATACTTTAATATAAAGTTATTTTCTTAAATAAAAAACCGCTTAATTACGTTAAACTAACCATATTTTAAGTACACGTCGAAAAACTAAAAATAAACGTTTTTAAAAAAGAAGGATATTTATTATATAAAAAAAATAAGCTTTTCTAGCCGAGAAGGAAAAGGGTAATAAAAAAATGCAGTTAATAATAATTAAAGGTAATCGTCGTAAAAGGGTTAAGATAAAAAAACCGAAATATAACGTTTGCGGCAAACCCGGATATAATACGCGTATTTATAAAAAAATTATAAAAACGTTTAGCGAAAAAAAATCCGATTAATTTAAATTAATACGATATGTTATTGTTAAGTTATTTGGATTAATTATTACAAGGTGTTAAAAACCGCGCAGCTTGCTTATCTACGCAGCTTGCTTATTTAATACGTTACTTTTAAATATATTATAAAAACCGCTAATAAAGTTTTTCTTAATAATATAAATAACGTAACGTCGTATAAAACTTCCGATATATAATAAGTAAATATATTTTAATACGAAAAAACAAAATATATCGAAAAATTAAAGGTAATAAAAGAAGTAAGGAAATATATAACGTACTATATAAACGAACGAAATATATAAGTATATAGAACACTTTTTTTAACCATTCTAACTATTTATCTCTAATTATTTATTTTTTTAATACTAACGTTATAAAACGCCTGATAAAAAAAGCGAATATAAACCCAGCGATTTAAGTTAAAAAACGAAGTCTGAAACTTACTTATAGAAAATTTAATTCTATTTATAATATCTTATATTTTACTTTAAAAGCGTAATTTACTAATAAATACACCTAAACTGATATTATCTCTAATTTGCGAAAATTCATAGTAATCGAAAAAAATAAATTATTAAATAAATGCTTAACTTAAACATATAAACTTTTTTAATTTAATTTTAATATATTAAAAATATTACGAAGTTATTCCTTAATATATCGTACTATATATTAGAATTAATTAAACCTTTAATTTTATTAAACGGTAAAAAGGTTAAATATATTTAAAGCGAAAAATAAATTACTAAACGGTTTTATATTAAAAAATAAAAATATTTCGTAATTAATTTAAGCTTATTCGAATTAAAATTATAAAATCCGGTATCGTAAAAAAAGATATTTACAATTTCGATAAAGTAAAGTTTTTAATAAAATATTTTATAATAATAAATATAATTATTATTAATATTAAAAAACGTAAAAAATATAAATACACTTAATAAAAAATCGGGAATAATATATAATAATATACAAAATCGTTAAGTTTAAGCCGTATTATCTAGGCTAAGTTAAAGATACGAAGTAATTATATTAATAATAAATACGATAAATACTTTACCTAATATTTTCGAATACGGTAACTATTAAAATTTTTTACGGTAATAATAAATTATACGCTTCGGTTACGAAAAGCCTCATCCCGAAGCCGATCGCGCAATGCCGACAAACTTCGACCCTAATAAATCTTATACCCTCTAGCTCTTCGATCTAGTAGGCCTTGTATAAAGTGCCCTACAGATAATAACTTAGGAGAAATTTATAATAATATAAACTATTAACTTTGAAAATTAAGCCTTATCTTTCTTTATTATTTTTATCGGAAACCCCCTTCTTTCCTCTTAATTTACTAACAACTTACTTTTAATGAATTAAAAAATAATTATAATTAAAAACATTTAAATAATAAATAAACTAAACCTAAAATAAACTAAATACTCCGATAAACACACTAAAACACATATTAAAAATATTAAACGATTCTTTATTTTCGATAATTACGAAAATTATTATAAAATTAATAACATTATTATACTCTATATACTCACTCATTCTTTTTATCAGTCTTAACTTTTTAACGTATCTTATTTTTCTATAATTAAAACGCGTTTACTTACGATATATCGGAAGTTTTACATAACATTATATTATCTATATTATTACGAAAAATTTTATCGCCGACTTTTATGATACGTTTAAAACTACTATAATAACCGATAATATTAAATCTAGATTTACAAAAACAAGATTGATTTTATTCGATTTTAATTATATCTATACTAATCGTTTTTACTTATCTTTACTAACTTTATTATTTCTTTATTTATAAAACTTTTTAAAAATATTATTAAAACGATTAAATAAAAACGTTATTTATTAAAAATTACTAGGGTAACTTACCGATAAAATTAATTAAATCGGTTAATCTTTTAATAAAAAATAACTTAATATTTTTATACAAAATCGGTTATTTTCGTAAAACAAACTACGTTCTTAAGAAACTCCGGAAGACTAAAAATATTTATTAAAAAATATAGGATTTTATAATAAAAAATAATAATAAGATATTATAATTAATAAAAGTTAAAAGTAATTATCGTATAAGAATTTGAATAAAAAAAGGAAATATAATATTTACGGGAAACCCGGACATAATACGCGTACTTATAAACAAATTATAAAACGTTTAACGATAAAGAATTTAATTAATTTAAATAGATTTAAAACGTTCTATTTATTTTATTTAAAAGATTTATTAAAATACACTATAAATATATCCCGTTTGCTTATATAATAAGTTAAAATATAATAATATTACTAATTTTATAATAATTTTTATCATTATTAAATATTAAAAACCGTTCCGAATTTTTAATACGCGGTTTAATATATTTAGCGAACTATTTAATTTATTTATCGTTTAGCTATTTTCGCTTATAATAATTCTTTAATCGGGTAAAAATAAGTCACCGCCAAACTAGTAAAGAAATATATTTTCCCGATAAGAATAATAAATAAAAGAAAAACTTAATTTTAAAAATTAATTATTTATATTATTTATATTTTTTAATGTTAATAATAATTTTATTTATTCTTATAAAAACCTTTATTAGAAACTTTATTCCGTTAAAATTATATTTCTTTTCGTAATATCGTATTTTATAATTATAACCCGAATAAATTAAAATTTTCTACTAAATTCTTTTGGATTTATTTTTCGATTGAAACATAATTTAAATTTCTTTATTAATTAATAAAATTAAACTTTGAATTAATTTCGATACGTATTATAACGTATTAAATAAATAGTAAATTCGTTATATTTTTAATATATTAAAGTCTTATTAAAACTGTTCGCGTATTTTAATTAAAGATTCGTTTAATAATCGATATTTTTTCGATCGGCGTTAATTTTCGCGAATGAAGAATAATATCGCTTCGGATATATTTATCGTAATAATAAGTCGTTAACGTAATTTCGGTACTATTACATATAAAATCAAGTTTTTACAATTTTTTTTTTCTTAACTTACAATAGGTAAATTTATTTTAAATTCTTTTAATAAAACGTTTTATAACGTTAATATTAAAAAATTAATACGTTCGTTTATTTCAGCCGTTCGCTTATATAATACGTTAATATACGAAATTAATTAAAATTAAATCTGTTTTCTTACTTTTTAATAAAGCGGCGTTTTAAAGGTAAAACTAATTAAAAACTAACAGCTATGCCAGGTATGTATCAGCTAGAAGGTAAGGCATATAATACGAATAACAAGGGGGATATAACATGTAAGGTAAAGTGCCATTAAGGTATCTAGCTATATACATATATATAGGGAGCTGATATATAGGGGATATAGCATAAATAATAAATCTTTTTTCTTTTACAGTTATATTCTTCTCTTATATCTTATATTTTATATATACGTATTTTCGTAAATAAGAATCGCGAAATTAAACGGATTTTAATTTTGTTATTTATAATTAATAAGAATTAAAATTAGTTATAAAAGCTCTTTAAAAACGTTATATTATTAAGTTATTTAAAGAGAAGCAATAGGTGTTATAAGGTGATTAAAATGGTAGCGGGCCGCTTGTAGGTATAAAAAAAGTAATGTATAACTTATCGGCAATTGGTGCTTTCAGGTGCTTACGACTGGTGCGTCTAGGCCGCAGTTGCTGCCTAGGATAGCCTTTATCTAAGAATTATCCTTTATATAGCTAAACGTGTATATAAAAGTAATTGCCCCTAGACTTTTTCAGTTTTTCTTAGAATAACTATACGCTTTTTGCTAGAATTTTGTATTTAATTACTGTGATTATTAATATAGTAGCATTTTTTGGTTTATTAGTAATCGTAATACGTTAAACGAAATAATTATTGGCAGGTTAAGTTAATAAACAAGGTATAAGATTTTAAAAAAATTACTTAGTTAATTTAAAAGAGAGTAAACGGTTAATAATAGTAAGTAAATAATAAGAACGTATCTTAGGATAGTTTTCTGTAACTAAGTAGAATAATTTATCCGATAAAGGTTTTATTTTTATACGGGACAGGAAATATATAAATAGCGACCTATTTTTTTTTTTTTTTACTTCTGATTGAAAGGATTCTTAAAACGAAAAATTTTATAATAAAGGGGGAAAATATAACTTATAATAAACGTAACGGTAAGAAAAGAAAATTTGCTCTCGAGATTTTTTCGGAAAATACTTTATTATTTTAATAGCGATAGTTAAAAAAATGTTATAAACCCTTTATATATTTTTGAATATTAATTTAAATAAAATTTAAAAAAGACGTTAAAGTACGGAAATATAAATATAAGTTAGTTGAGAATAAAATTAAAGATTTAAAATTTTATTAAAAAAAGCGACGATATGATAAAACGAATAAATAGTATTAAAAAACGATTGTTGGATATGCCCCAGTTCGGAAGCGTACTTTAATAAGGAACGTTTTAATTAAAGGTAATACGGAGTTTATAAAGCGCAAATATTTGTAAAAGCGTTTTACGAAACGCTTAAAAGGTAAAAGGTTTGCAGGAAATTTTTATCGCCGTCGAAAGCGACGTAAAAAAGATTAACCCCTTAAAAAACGAAACAAAATTAAGAAGGTAATTTATCGAAAAGCCCGATTTTCCGAAAAGGAAAAAAAGCGAAAAAAAGAAGTTACGTAAAGAAGAAAATGTGGTACATAGGGATTCTAACGATTCGGATAGGTTACTTTTAGATTTATTTAAAGGTTTCCGAAAACGAAAAAGCCGTCGTAATAGTTCCTTTAGTATTCTTAGTAGTTTTTTAAGCCTTAGTAGCTTAAATAGCTCCAATAAGTTAGGCGTCTGATTGAAAAAAAAGAAAAGGATTTTAAGAAATCTAGTAATAATATCAAGTTGCGTTAAAAGAGTTTTCACTTTTCGCTAAATAAGAAAAATTACTTAGTAAGCTGAGTTAATTAAAGTTTTAAAATAACGTTTTAATATTTACTTTTATAAAGATTAGTTATAAAAACGGAATAAAATTAAGATAATTTAATTAATTACGTTTTGTAAAGGTTATTATTAAGATGTATAAAATGGTGCTTTTAAAGTTAATTATAAATATTAAGAAAAAAACGAAAATTTTAAGAACTTTTAAAAAGATTTACGAAATTATAAGTAAAGTTAAATAAAGGTCTTTTTAGAAAAAATTTAATAAGATTATATATAATAAAGAAAACCCCGTATAGTTTATTATAAAGTTTTAAAAGTTATTGCGAAAGGTTAAAGGCTATAATATAAAGCTTAAATTAAAGGAATTAATTATTATATTTTTTACTGTTATAAAGAATTACGTTAGTAGTTGATATAAAACGATTTAATTAATATTTAAGCAAACTAGTTATTTCTTTAATAGTTAATTAATAACTTTAATAATAAATTTTATAACCGTATTAATAAGAAGAAAAACGAGAAGTTTTATAATATTTAAAAAGGTAAGGGAAAAGGAAATAATAATAATAATTTCTAAGATAATAAGCCTGTATAGAACAAGAATAAAAAGTTACTTTGCTTTAATTACGATAAATATAGGTATTCAACGAAGGATTACCTTAAGTTATAAAAGGAGAAAAATAGTAAAGGAAAAAAAGTAAAACGTAATTAACCTTAAGGTAATAATAGATAAAATAATTAAAATAATAATTTTCGTAACGTTTTTAATAGTAATAAAAATAAAAAATAATTTATTTTTAATAACTTAAAGGATTTGTACTAATTAAACGGAAAAATGTTACAACTTAACTAGCCTGGTCTAAGGGAACGGTCGGGGTAGATCGGATTACGTAACTAAATCACTGGATTACGAAAGGTGTATTAGTAAGTTAAATTACCGGATTACGGAAAGCGAGTTAGTAAATCGGTTTATCAATTTATTAATAGTAATTTAATGAATTTTAAAGGATATATACGTTTACTATTCCGTAGTTTAGATATTTTTAGTTTGTAATATAATTTAAATATTTAAAATATCCTTAATATTATTAAATGTAATTAAGTTATTTTTATTATTTAGATTTTGTAATACGATTATTAATATAAACCGTACGATTTAGTTTAATAGTTAGTTAATTAATTTAACCGTTATACGTTATAAGTTTTTATTTAGTAGTATTGTTAAATTTTAAGTAATTTTCGTTAATATTATATTTATTAATAAATAAGCTGAAAAGTAATTTGTTTATAAGGTTTCGGAAAAGATTATAAGTTTCGACGATAAAAAAAAAAAATCCCCGTTTTTTAGAAAACAAGGTTTTAAAGAAACTTAACGTTATTACGAACCGCGTTAATTAATTCGAAAAAAAAATTACCGTTTTACTTTAAGTTACGTATAAGCGCTTTAAGGAGAAAGGTAAAAAAGAAAACGGAAAAAAGAGTTAAGGGAATTTATCCCTATAGCAAAGATTTTTAAATGATTTAGTTAATAATTATTAAGGAACTTGAAGAAATTTTAAAATTACTTAGATTTAAGTTTTTTAACGGAATTTTTACTAAGTTGCAGTTATTTTTAATTTAATATCGAACGTATTTCGGGTATTTTTTTATCCGGTTTGTTATTTTTATAATCCGAATAAAATTTATAATAAAGTTATTTACTGGTAACGTAGTTATATAGTTAAAGATTATATTTCGAAAATACGTTATTCTTTCCCCTATATAATAGAATTTAAAAATTTAAATAATATATAATAAGTATAAGAAATTTAAAAACGTTTTAAAAAAGGCTTTTAAGTAATAGACGAAAAAATTAAGGTAGAAATTTAAATTAAAGAATTACGATAAAAAGGAGCCGTTTTAGCTTACGGTTATATATTTATTTAACTGGTATTTAAAATTAAATAGGGATAGAAAATCTTTATAGCTAAGTTCTTTAACGGTTTAAAAAAAGATTTTTAAAAGGAATTAGTTAAAGAAAATCGATTTAAAAATTTAGCCGATTATATTACAATAACGGTTAAGATTAATAATGGGTAATATATTTAAACGACGCGAGATTTTAAGATACGATAAACTAATCGACCTAAATATACAATAAGTATTTTATAATATATTAATATATTAATATATTATACGGTACCGAGTTAAGCCTTATAAAAATTAAGGAAATTCTATTAAGAAAAATAGAAGTTAATATTTAAAGGAAATAATAAGAAAAATAGTAAAAAAAACGATTAATAGAATTGAATTACGAATAAACCAATTATTAAATTAGTTTAAAAAAATATAAAGGATAATAGGAGCTTATCGATATTACTATATTTTTATTACGGTTATAAGAGAAAAAACAACGTTATTAAACAGCGTAATAAGTAATATAGGAAATATATAAATAAATATAATAGCATTAAGAATGAGATAAAGCTTAATACCTAGGAAAAAATAATTAATATAGAAAATTTTATTCTGTTAATTGTCGACGCCCTTAATATTATATTTATAAAGAATATAAGGAATATATCGCTAAGAGAATTTTACGTCTGTAAAATTAAAAGGTTAATTTGATTTATTAAAAAAGTAACGATTTATAAGATAAAAGATAATATTGTTATTTAAGGATTATAATAATTTAAGACAAATCAACCAGATGGTTATAGTTAGAAATTAAATTAAAGGAAAAAATTACTTAATAAATTTTTTTTTGTATTATTAAATTTAATGTAATTATTAAACGGAAGAAAAGTTATTTATAATATCGTTATAAGGTTTTATTAATAAATTATTAACGAATTAATATTTTAAATAAGGGCTATTAAAACCCTTAAAAAACGACGTAAATTTTGTTAAAAATTTTAATATAAAATTTAAAATTTACGAAATTACGAGAAAAAATATAATACTTAATAGGAAAAATGCAATAGTTTATAGTCGACGTTACCAGACGAAGGAATTATTAAAATTTTTATAAATCGAATAAAAAGATTTGCAAAATAAATTTACGAATAATAAGAAATACGATAACGATTTAAGTAAATTTAAAAATAAATAAAATAAATAGAAGGATAATTAGAAAAATTACGAATATAAAACGATCGGAATACGAAAATTTTACAGGAGCTCCTATAAACCCTAAAAAGATAACGTTACTTATAGAAAAGCCGTAAGTAAACGGAAAAGTAAAGGTTAAATTATAATATTTTAAAAAAGCTTTAAATACGATAATCGAAATTATAAGTAATAAAGTTATTATTATATAAAGACGAATTAAAAGATTGGTATACCGGAATAGCAAATTATAAAGCGATAATTGCTAATTATATTAATCCGGAGGTAAGATATTAATTAAAATTATTATAAAAAGAAAAAAATTATCTTTATAAAGTCGAAAATGCTAAAAGTTAAAAATTTATTTATAAAAACAAATAAATTAAATACGAAATTCATTACTTTAAAACCTTTATTATAAAAAAATAAACTATTAATTTCGATATTATCTTATTAATTAAATACGATATAATTTTTAAAAAACTATAATTGCGTTAATATAACCCCTTAATTAGCTGAGAAATTAATAAAATAAATTTTCGCTTATTATAAGTATAAGGAAAAATAAAATAAAAAAAATTAAAATTCCAATATTCGACAGATAAAAATAATAAATGCAGGTATAAAAATACGATAGAAAATTTATTACTTAAAAAAATAAAATATATTTAAAATAAAAAGTATGATAAAAAAAATATATCGCATTATCGCGAATTTTAAAATACGATATTAATAAATAAATAATAACTTATAAATATAATGTAAGAAATTATTAAAATAAATAATAAAAATATTACTATAGTATTATAAATAGAAGAAGTTTTTAAATAAAAAGTTCGATACGAAGTTATTATAATATAATAAATAAAATTACGAAATAATTTTTAAAAATAGTAAAATAGTTACTTTTTACTTAATTTATAATTTAAATAAAATAAAGCTATACGTTTTTCGTAATTACTTGAGAAATAAATTACGAAAAAAAAATAGATATAATATTTTAAGTTAATAGCTAGATATTTAATATTTTTCGTTTCGCGAAAAAACGGGAAATTACAATTCGTTATTAATTACCGATAACTTAATAATATTATTATTAGTAATAAAATACTATTACATTTAATTACCGAAATTAAGGACCGATTACGAAACGTTAAATAATTTACGGCTTTAAATTTGTAAAAAAAGTAAGTTAAATTCGAATTAAATTAAGAAATAAATGGAAAACAATTTTTAAAACGAAATATAAATTATTTAAATACCTCGTTATATATTTTTTAAACTTATAAACGTACCGGTAACCTTTTAACGGATAAATCATTACATATTTCGAAAATATCTTAATATCTTTATTATATATTGTCTCGACAATATCTTTATTTATTCGAAAATAAAAAAGAAATATACAGGATATATTTATAAGGTTTTATAAGTTTTACAGGACGTTAACTTTTTGGTTAACGTAAAAAAAAATACTTTTTATATTTAAAAAGTTAAATATCTAAGATATATTATTATTCTAGAGTATATTAAGATAAACCCTAAAAAAACTATTGCGATTCAAGATTGGAAAATATTTATTAACGTTATTGAAGTGCAAGTATTTCTTAGATTCGCTAATTATTACTAACGATTTATACGATATTTTAGTAAAATTGTAATATCGTTAATAAAATTTATAAAAAAAGATTAACAATTTTTATAAACCCTAGCTATAAAGAGAACCTTCCGACAAATTAAGGACGTCCTTATTAATAAACCCGTTTTAATAATGTACGATTTAAATAAACTAATAGAATTTAAGATTAACGTTTTAAATTTCGCTTTAAGAATAATGGTTTTCTAACGAAATAATTAAAGAAAATTATACCCCATCACTTTTTACTTTTATGAGCTATACGGTATTAAATTAAATTACTTTATTTATAATAAAAAAATTATTTATTATTAAGGCTTTTAAGGAATTTAAATATTATTTTAAAGGAAATAAATATCAAGTAAAAATATGTATAAATTATAAAAATATTTTTTACTTTATAATTACTAAAAAGTTAATCGAGCGATAATTACGTTGCGTAAATTATTTTTTAAAATTCGATTATATTATTATTTACCGTAAAAATTTAAAAACGGTAAAACCAACGTTTTTAATAAACGATCAAATTTAAAAAATCACAAAGTAAAAATATAATAAATTATTTTTAACTAAACATTAAAAGAATATTTATAATAACGATATATTAATATTATTAAAATGTCTATCTTAAATATATACTAAAAAATATAGTAATATTATAATAATTTACTCGAAAATTAAAAAATTACTAAAATATATATACTTAAAAAATATTAAGAAAGCTTAATACGAAAAATATACGAATATTAATTATACGGATTAATAAGGATTTATAAAATTTTAAAACGTTTATAACGGACGTATTATTTTTCAAAAATAAAGTTAACTGTATAAAAAGTTATATATTAATACGATATTTACGTTAAAGTAAAAACTAAACGATACAAATTATACGGAAAATTACAGCTATTATTAGTTATTAAGCGATTATAAAATTTAATTATATTTAACGTTATTCTGAAACTTTTTTTATTTAAAAATCTAATTATGGGTATATATTACGATAGTATCTTTATAATCGTTAACCGATTTATAAAATTTTCTTATTTCTTATTTTATAACGAAAATACAAACGTTAAATAAATAATATGCATTTTTTTCGACATATTTTTAACATATACGGATTACAATTAAAAATTAATTTAAATAGAGGTATAACTTTTATTTTAAAGTTTTAATAAAATCTAATAATATAACTTAACTTTTATTATAAATTATTAAACGCTTTTAAATTATAAGCGTATAAATAAACGAAAGAAATTAACTAAATATTAAAAATATATATATAATACTATATTAATTATAAATAAAATAATTAAGTTAAAAAATTACCTAATACATAATTTACTTATAATCCTAATTATTATAACAATATTAAATCGAATCTAATAATTACCAACTTTAATTTTACTTTAAAATTTTACAAAAAAATACGAAAAAAAATTAATTAATATTAAAATAACGCTTATCTTAAAATAATTTAAGTAATTATACTAAGAAATAAAAATAAAACTTTAATTCGTACGCAACCAAACAAGTAAATATTATAATTAAAAAAAGTTAAAAAAATTGTTTTTTTTTTAAAAGGGAAATAATCTATCTAATTACTAAAAACATTAAAACCAAACGCCTAAACTAAAAACTCGATTTTAAATATATCGGCCTATATAAGATTACTAAGAAATTTTAAAAAATAACTACAAATTAAAATTACTACCTAAAATTAAATTTTATCCAATTTTTAATATTTCCTTACTTAAGTTAATAACGGATACAATTAAAATTAGTACCGGATATAAAAGAAAAAATATAAAAGAAATACACTAATCTATAAGGTAAAAAATTTTAACACGTAAAAAAAAAGGAACTTACCTAGTACCTAATTAAATAAAAAATTACCTAAACTTTAAAAATACCTGGAAACCGGTAAAAAAACTTATTAACGCTTAATACCCATTAAAGAATTTTACTAACAACGGTAGGACCAATAATAAATATATTCCAATCTACGTTATTAAAAAAAGGCAAACCTTAATCGACAGTATTCCAGTTAATAACGTTAACCTTATTAAAGGCTTAAACAGCTATCGCCGATTTCAACTTTTAATACTTAAACTTATCCTGCTTATTTAATAATTATAAAGTACGGTTAATAAGTTCCGTACCTTAAGTTTAATATTGCTAACGTTATTTACGTATACGGAAAAAGCGAACTAAGAACTTAATAAAAACCTGCTTTACGGCAAACTCTTTTTTTTTAAAAAAGATAGGCCTCGGTAACGTAACGATTAACTATCGCTATCGGGACGCTAAAATTATTACAAAAACGGCCAGAATAAATACACTTCTTATAACGGGAAACCCCCGTTTTTATTTAATAATTAAATTCTTTAAAAAAATAAAAAATAAATGGTATTGCTTTAAAAAATTTTAAATTAATTAAATTAACTAAAATATAACGTAACTTTGTTTTACGAAAACAACCCTTAATAATATAACCCGACATAATAAAATAAAAACCTACGGAAAAAAAATCCTTAAAAGCAAAAACCCCGGAAAAGAAAAGATCGTATTACGACCTAACTGGCTTAACCTAAAGGAACGGTTAAGGTAAATCGGATCATGTAATTAATTTAATAGATTACGGAAGGTAAACTAATAAATTAAATTACCGGATTACAAAAAGCGAATTAATAAATCAGCTTATAAGCTTATTAATAATAATCTAGTAAATCTTAAAAAATATACGTTTATTATTCCGTAACTTAAATATTATCAGTTTATAATATAACTTAATTACCTAAAACACTCTTAGTATTACTAAACGTAATTAAATTATTTTTATTACTTAGATCCCGTAATACGATTGCTAATATAAACCGTACGACTTGGTTTAATAGTTAGTTAACTAATTTAACCGTTATAAAAACCCTTTAATGTCTGTATTAAAGAATAATAACTTAAAGATTTTATATAATAATATAATAAAATAATTTAAGAGGAAACCCGTGAAATTTTAATAATTAAACGTTTTGAAATATAGGGAGTTATAATAATTAAATGTTTTAAATTTTAAACGATTAATTATTTTAAGTTATAAAAAGGCGAACGTTTTAAAGGAATTATTATAGGAAACGTTATATTTATATATATATATTCCTTTTATAAGAACGATTTAAATAAGTTATTTTAAAATTTAACTGCGAACATTAATATTACGAATAATATTAGTAATTTTAAGAAAAATATTATAATAAATATTAAGTTTAAAGCAATTTAAATTATAATGAGTAAAGGACTTATAATTATTATTTTTATTAATATTATTAAATAATTTTTAAAAAGGGTTAAAAAAGAAACGAAATTATCATTAAATATACGTTATATATTAATAATTTATTATTAAACGTATTTTCCGGGGAGATGTTTTATAAAGAAGGAAATTATTTAAATCGTAACGTTTTAATAAGTTTTAATAGGATTTAGTTGTTAACGATTAACGTTTTTCGTAAGGATTTTTCTTATAGTTTTACGAAAAGCCGGAATTTATTATTAAGGTTTTAAATTTAGTAAACGATAAGAATTATTAATAAAAATACGTATTAAGGAAGGTATTTAATAAGGAAAACGGCGATAACCTAATAGATAATTTAAAACGCGTATTTTCGAACGTTTTTAAAAACGAAAAGGTTTTAATAACGGACGAAATTATAAAGAGAATTATTTTTAATATTATTATTTTTGTTATTTTAATAGCGAACGATTAATATGGATTATTAAAAGGTTTATAGGGATAAATTTAAATTTTAACGATATATAAAATATCCTTTATATAGCGTACGACGAAATGAAAATACGGAAGATATTATTTATAAATTTTTAAAAGTAAGGGAAATATGTAAAAAAATTATTTAATACGATATAAAGTTAATTAAATTTATTAATATTGAAAATACAAAATATTTTAATTTTATTATAAACGATTTATTACATTAAAAAAATATTATTAGTTTAAAATTAAAAATAAAGTTTAATAAAAAAATATATATATATATATAACGTAAATTATAAAGCGTTTAAAAACGTTATTATTAAACGAAGGATGCAAACGTAAAAAAATATAAATTTTATACTTTAACGGCAGTAAAAATTTGGTATTATAATAATTAAAAACTTTTACGTTATAAAAGATATTAAACTAGTAATTTTCAATATATATAATTAATATTAAAACGGAATTACAAAACGAAAAACACGGTTTTTATAAAACAAAATATATACAATTTTTACGTAAATAAAATTTTTTATATATTTTTAAAATTTCGTACTAAAGATAATATCGTATATTATTAATAGGATAAGTTAATTGATGGTAAAGGATGTAATATTAATTAAGTGTTTTAAAAACGTATTTAAGTTAAATAAATTATATAAATTTAATAATAGTTTTTTCCCAATTTTCGGTAATAAATATATAATTTTAATTAATTAAAATTATCGGATGAAATTAGAAAAGTTAGCAACCCGTAAAGTAAAAAAAATGTTATTAAGTTATTAAATGGCAGTAAGTTATTTATAATACCCTATGTTATTATTTACGAAAACCTAGAAAAGTTAAGTAAACCTTGAAATTTTAAGGATATTATTAGATTATTTTTATAGCTTATATAAAAGTATTTAAAATACCTTTAAAAGTAAGACGTAAAAGTAAAAAATATAGATAATAACGTCGTTTTAAAGAACGATATAAATTAAGAAATTAAGCAGGTTAAGTATAAACGGGGACGTTCGAAAAAGATTGTTTTTAAACCGTATATTTTAAAGGCTATAAATAAAGCTCTAAAGCCGATTTAAAAATTAAAGTTAGCTTTGATTTACAATGGCGAAAGCGAAAATAGTTTATATACTTTTTATTTTAATTTATTAACGTTAAGTAAAGATAAAAACCGTTTTAATAATTTTAAAAGAGTTAATAAGGTTATTCGAAACGTTTATAAATACGAACAGGTTATTAATAAGTTAAATATTAATACTTATAAGTTATTTATTATATTAAATAACGGTTTATTTTTGAAGGAAGTTATAAAAAGCCTAGAACGAAAAATATAGTTTAAGGTTATTTTTATAAAGATTAAGGAGAATTTTTCGTACGGGATTTTTAAGTTTACGTTTTTTAATAAAGTTATTTAAAAGCATTTTATTAATATTAAATAAGTATTAAGAAAAAAGTATACATTTATAAGAAAATTAAATAAATATAAGGTACGTATTTATATAAAAGGAGTTATATAAAAAAGGGAATTAATTATAACGAAACCGTAATAAATATTGTAAAAATAATATATTAAAAGATTTTAATAACGTCAATTATTTTTAAGGTAGTATATATTTTAAATAAAGTAAATTTAAATGGTAAATTAACGGAAAATATTTATATAAAATAATTTTCGGCTTTAAAAAGGTATTTTAATATATATTTAAAGAATAAGGACATATGTGGGTTTTGTTAAAAGGGTTATTAAGTTGATAAATTTATTATACGATTTAAAGTAAGCCGGAGTTACTTGGTAGGGAAAAGTAAGAAAGATATTCGCGAAATAAGGTTTTTATCCGTTAATTTCGGATAACGCGATATATTATAATTTTAAGATAGAAAACGTTATTACTTTATACGTAGATAATTTCCTACTTTTCGGCCTTAATAAATAACGTTTTAAAGATATTATTAAAAGGATTATTAAGAATGTTTTAATTAAGGATTTAAATAATACGAATTAATATTTAAGTATATAAATTGTCCGTTTTTTATTAATAGGAAATGTTAATTTAAATTAATAATAATATATTTAAAAGTTACTAAAATAAATTAGCTTAAACGAGGTAAAAAAGGAATTTATATTATTTATTAAGAATTATTTAAAATACGTTATAAAGTATAATAGTATAACTGGTAAAAAATAAGGTTTAAATATATAAGTAAAATAAGAAAATTTAACTTTTTAAGTTATATTAATAAATTAAATATAGCGTTTATAACGTTAATCTGAGTAAAGTTTATAAATAACCCCTTATTTAAATATTAAAAATATATTAAACAATTGCCAAAATATTTAAACTGTATATTAAATATGTTTTTTTCGATACCGGAAATTATAAGAATATTATTTATATTATAAATATAATAATATTAAAATTATTAAAAATAATAAATATAAGTTTTATAAATGATTATAATTTCCTTAAAGGAGATGTAACCGTAGAACCAAATTAAATAAATGGATAGATTATATTATTAATTGTTAAACTTTATTAAACCTTAACTTTTTTATAAACTGCTTAATTATACCCCTATTAACGACCATTCTTAACGGAATTCTAAACGGTTTTTGCAATCCGGAACAACCGGATAAATTATCGTTTGTAATTTTTTTATATCGATTAAAAAGTTGAATTTCGACGTTTTTAAGCTTGTTATTATTATTTTCCAGTTTTATGAATAATTTTTCTATAAACCGGATATTTTTTAATATAAATTTGCGCAAAGATTAATTATTTCCGCCGTTTTAAATTAAATCGTATTCGAAAATTAAAAGTAAAATCCGATTTTTTTTTAAAAAATTGTTAATATCGATAAAGATATCGATATATTTTGCTTAGCCGATTATTTTATTTAAGTCGGGTAATTTAATCGAAACCGTTTCTGTCGAGATTCCGGAAATACTGAATATTAGGATTTTATATTCGGATTTGGCCGGTATATTTTAATTATTTTAATTAATATAGGTTTAAAAAAGTACCTTAAGATTAATTAAGGTTAAAAAAGTCGTAAAACTAGCGAAAAGTTACAAAGTTATTTTATACGGATTTAAAGTTTACCGCGAAAAGTTTAATATCTTTTAAGTTATTATTTAAAATTCCCCTTATTAAACCAGTTAAAAGGCATAAGGTTTATTAGGGTTAAAGCTTATTAACATTACGGAATAATCGGTTTCGGAATAAGGTTTTTTATAACCGAAATATAATTTATTATTACCGTAAAAATTATTAATAATTACCGTATTCGAAAATACTAGGTAAAGTATTTATCGTATTAATTATTAATATAATTATTTCGTATCTTTAACTTAGCCTGGATCATACGGCTTAAACTTAACAACCTTATATAAATAATTATAGATTAGTAAAATTTATAATAAGTTATATTTTTTTATAATTAAAACGTTTATTTTATAAATTTCGAGGTTATAAAGCATTATTATTAAATATATTACGGAAGTAAAGTACGTAAAAGTAAATATAATAATTATAAAGGTAACTGGGATTAAAAACTCTTTAATAAAGTTAAAGCTTATATTTAAAAGTTTTATTTTTATTTTAAAGGATAATATAAATATTTTTATATATATTAAAAAGTTTAAAAAGGAAATACTAGTTTTTAATATATAAAAAATAAAAATAATCCTGCCGACGGATTTACAAAGTTATGTAATAAGACGGATTTCGAACGGTTTATAATTAATTTAAAATTTAAAAAAATATAAAATAAATTAGAAAATATTTAAGATTTAATTAAAGTAATTAATAAAAGAATAATTTTATTAGATTTTCTTTATACGAAAAAAGAAGCGTTCGTTTATTAAAATTTATTTTTCGTTATTAAAAGTAACGATTATAGCATTTTTTTATAATTATCCGAAAATATTTATTTATTTATTTATTTTAAATTTTTAATTTCTTATAAAATTACTTTTATTTATATATAATTATAACCTTTAACGTTAATTTTTATATAAAAACGCTAATATTTTATATATAGCGTATAATTTATTAATATTTTTTTATAAAAGGGGATTTAAAAAATAATAATTTTGATTATTTATTAATAATGCTATTAAAAAATAATACCGGTTTTTAAAGCTATAAAACCTTTAACGTAATAAGTTAGTATATATACAAGGTCGTTAGGTTCAAGCCGTATTATCCAGGCTGAGCCAAAGATACGAATAAGTTAGTATATATAAAACGTTTTCTTATATTAACGCTTAATTTAATTCGAAATATTTTGGAAAAAATAGGCCTTATATTCAGGGGCGATTACGAAAAAATAATAAAACGAAAAGGTCGGTTTTTTAATTTAATAATTAATTACGTAGCTTTATTTTAAATAAAAATAATAAAGATAAGAGTTTAAATTCTGTATAAATTAAAGATTTTGATAACCTTTTATTAGATTTTTTAAAGTTTTAAATTTAATTTTAAAAGATTACGTGGATAAAGTTATTTAACGTAAGAGGGCGTATAGGCAATTGGTGTTTTTAGGTGCCCACGACTGGTGCGTCTAGGCCGCAGCTGCTACCTAGGACAGCCTTTGTCCAGGAACCATCCTTTGTACAGCTAAACGTGTATGTAAGGGCGATTGCCCCCAGATTTTTTCAGTCTTTCCTAGAATAACCATGCGCTTTTCGCCAGAATCCTGCATTTGATCACTGTGACTGCTGACATAACTCTTATATAAAAAACTAATGTGCGAATAGCACAACTCTTTTACAATCCCCTGATATTCCTTATTTCACGTTGCAGTCCCGGTGTCTTCCCAGGAGTTCCTGCAAGTTCCCGCGACCACGCAACATAAGGCTGCGTCTTTTCTGCAACAACCACGTAGAACCTTCAAAATTGTGCTCTGATTGATTACTCCACTCAACGAGCCTCCAAACTCAGCGTTCGATCCAGCATTGAACACTGCCTACAATATGTCGGCAGGCCACAGATGTTCCATATATATTGGATGTGGTACGTAAACAGCTTTGAAGCTGCTTTGGAAAGCTATCGTCGCGGGCCACATCTCAGCAGCCATGACATGGCCTAGGTCCTAGTTTTCGTGGTGCATCTTCATGAGCAAGCGACGGGATAACCGACCTGTAAGGACGATCGAGGCGGGCCGTGGTTTCAGTTTGTCCTCGAACTATAATTGATCAGGTAGTTTCTGTACACCCATTCGGTGCTGTTGACGTTGAAAAGAGGCAGGAGCGTGATAAGGTCGGCCTCCCCGCCTGATTCAAACTGGCCGGCCGGCTCGCCGGCAGTCACATGGTGGTAAGGCTCTTTTGCGAAACTTCCATATGACTCATGGAAAGACGGAACCTAGAAACGCCCGTTGTGATTCCTGAGGCTATCCATCCTCTGCTCTCTTGACCACTGGGATAGCCTTCGTAGTAGCTGCCCGTAGTGTCCAGTGTATCTAACATCCAACTCCCAATTCTAAATCAGAATTCAGGGTGCTACATCGCAAAAGCTGGACGGGTATGTAGGTGTGGAAGAATACGCTATCTCTGTCAGTGGTAACACAACTGGAACGGGGCCTTGAGACCCACTCTTACGCGCCTACATTTGGATATGCATCTTTAGTATCCAGATAGCTCCATACTTCAGTCATGTTGCGAAACTCCTTCGGCACATGCAGCTTTTTGAGAAGTCCAGGCATTCGGCGGCGTATTCAACGGCCGTAGATTTACTATGGACGTGCATAAGGACGAAGGCTTGGAACTCGCCTCCCAAGGTGAGAGATGATTCCATCACTAGAGCTCAAATGTTTCGAATGATATCTTTCGTCCATGCGCAGCTGTCCCAGTCGCGAAGCACGATTGCGGCGCGTGGCCTCACAGGGTCTATCCCCTCGGTAAGGCGAGATGGGTGTCCACTCATCGCCAAACCTTTTTTTTTTTTTTTTTTTTTTTTTTTTTTTAATGCCGTCTAGGTCAAGGGTCTCCCACGGCGGAACCGATGCGTCTCCTTCCGAGCTAAAAGCTTCGTTAGCATTCACTTCGTGCATGTATGTGCTCCATCTGCCGGTTCGGTCTAGACACTTATCAAAGGGTAGTCCGGGTGTCTCTCGAGACCCCAGTGATGGTTGTGGTAGATCTATGCTAGTATAAGATGAGGACTTAGCGGCTTGATCCGGCATGTTCGCCTGGCCCTGAACCGTTCCTTGCGGCATTAAAGACAGCGCAAAGCGGGAAACTGACGCCGTCGATCTCCTTACATGGCGAGAAGTCCGGGTCGTGCGATTCGACATAGTTCGGATTGCATGTGGCCTCCAATGGCTCATCGACCGGAGAAATCGGCCTCGAGGTCGGGTCCACGGCGGTCGTCGTCTCCGTCGTGGCTAAATAAAAGCTTCCATCTTTCGGCAGTGTCTTCCACCAGTGATTGAATCGGATGCCATGATGCGCATACGCATCGGACAGGGGAGGCTCTGAAGAACAGAAGTAGTAGCCATGCAATTGTACACCGCTAAGGCTCTAAGAACGTAGATATATCTATGCCGGCGCCATCGTGCCATAAATTCATCGAGTTCCTCGACCCATTAGATTACCAGCATTATCACGACATTAGCAGAAAGGACAGACTACGCGTAAATGTTGCCAGGTGGGTAACAAGAATGAACGGGGTAGAAGAGCAGGGTATGTACGCGAGTCTATTTGGTTTCGTAAGGATTGGGAGGATTATCGAGAAGTTTGTCCATGGACGTTGCAATCGCCCGGTTCATTTACCTCAGCGAGCTCAGGCTATTTCCCAAGAGGAGGCTAGTGATATTAGGACTAGTTAACACCACAGGTCGCCTTACTTCAACCGCTCCTCGAGAATTTAACCTCAGCAAGCCTGCAGACCTCTGCACAAGCCAAGATTCATCTTTACTTCTTTTCTTTCCAACCTAAAAAGTTTGGCTCCAGCTTCAGGGCATTGCCGGGTTTCGTGCGGGCTATACACGTTGGCAGGGGTCTAAGAGACGGACCAATACGTACGGGCCGCATGGGGCGTGTCGGATCTGAAAAATGTGAGGTCCCACTCTAGGCGGGATCCTATTTCAGGTCTCATAGAGCGCTTACCTTTACTTTCTTATTGGGGATTGAGAAAAAATCCTAATCAAAGAAGCTAGACAAAGAGGGAGGGGTCTGCCATACTAGCCCTCGTCCACTTCACTCCAGCCGCAAGCTCCTTACGTTAAAACGAGGGCATTCCGGGTCCATGACGGCTTTTTTATTTTTATTTTTATTTTTAAAGGTCGTCTAGCCCCGGTACAAGACTGAGGATGAGCGTTAAAAGCATTAGAAGGGGTTGGAGCAGGCAAACCCCAGGGGGAAAGGTGAGCGACGTACGGTCGTGATAAGTTAGCAGACACGGCCGTGCCGCATGTTCAATATCGCATATTATGGAAATCGTAAGTCATCACAATCATTTCTCATTAGGTTAACTCTAGGAAGCGCATCTAGCAATTAACGAGGCTTTAACCCTGTGACTTAAGGGAGAAAACCCCGCGCTCGATGCTGTTGAGCAGGATGTAGCCGCTCTTGAAGTACGGGTAGACACTCCAGGAACCGTCGAAGGTGGCCTCACCGCCGACCGCATCGTCCTCGGGGCGGCAGTCAAAGTAACCGACCTGCCTGAAGCCCGCCGCGGTGTCATCCGCCGCAACAGAGCTCACGTCGACGATGCGCAGTCCGGAGCCGTAGTTAGACTGGTACGAAAGACCGTCGATGACGTACTGGTTGTGGTCGATCGCCTTGACGGGGCTCTTGTAGACCGAGCGGAAGACGGGATAGGTGAGATCGGAGATGTCAACAACGTAGGTGGTAGTGTGCTGGTCCGCAGCCGGGCCATTCCGCTCCTGCTCATCCAGCTCGTCGTCCAGGAGCAGGTAAGTCATCTCCTTGTTGGCGAGCCAACCCTGGTGGGTGTAGGTCACGCCGTTGTAGGTCGTTCGGGACAGCTGCCTGGGCATGGCCTTGCGCGTGACATCCACGATCGTGAGGGCGTCCTCGTTGTAATTGAAGCAAATCTCACGGCCCTTGTATGCCTCCTGGGGACCAGTGTAGATGACACACTGGGCGTCGTGGACATAGCCGTCCGAGCTGACGCACCCGGCATCCTGCGGCCGGGCGGGGTTCGACACGTCCACCATCCACAGGCCACCGCGGCACTTGAGCGATCGAGCCGTACCCACGGCGTAGATCATGTCCGTCTCCTCGTTGGCAACGATGTTGTGGCTGCTACCAAAACCGGAGAAGTGCGCGGTCAAAGAGCTGAGGGAGAACGTGACGGGGTTCGTCGGGTCAATGCTCAGCAGCTTCCTCATGTCGAAGATCTGGAGCCCGTGGTCTGGAGCCTCGGAACCGACGTAGAGATGATTCTTAATGACCTTCATGTCCCTCCATGTCGATGCTACTGTCTGAGTCGGCAGGCGGCCAAGGTAGACTAAGCTGCCGTCGGACTTGACTTCGACGAAGGCGGTTCCGTCTGTCTGGCCGACAGCACCGAACTCGCGCCCATCAACGGAGGTCCAACCTGCAAGAGCCCAGATGTCAGTCCGGTAACCATAAACGCCGACATATGTCACCAAACTGGTTTTGACATCTCCCGGTGCCGCGGACTAGGAGGGAATATGGATTGGTCGACTTACCCCAGACATCGTTACCCCGTCGCTCGCGGGAGCCCATGTCCTGGTGACGGAGGAAGCCCATCAGATCGACACCGTCGCAGGAGTATTCGCCAGCGGTGCCGTTCACGCAAGGTGTGGCGCCAACTTTATTGTAGCGGTCTACGTCGTAGACACCCGCGGCGATGTTAGCCTCCGTATGGCTCTTCTTCTTGCCCATCACCACCTCCATGGAGACTGCAGTCGACGCTGTGAAAGAGCGGAGCTCGTCAGGGCCAAAAGCGCTAGTCGTCACCTGACGGCTCTGGGTATAGGGTCGCGCCTCGACCCCAGCGTTGAAGGCTGCCGTCAGCAGCAGCGACGTGGTGGTGACCTTCATCTTGTCTTGATTGGCGAAGCTGAATAAAGCGAAGAATTGGGTCAACCGAACGAATGTCCACAAACAGCTGGCGACTCAAACTGCAACACCCACTGCTAGCTAGCGAAGGATAACGAGCATCATGTGCCCCTGGCAGATAATCACTATTTATATACTCCAAGCCGGGTCGGGTCTGTATACGGTCTCCAGCTTATCAGAAGAGCTCATGACATACCGTGGCAAGCTGTCGCCGGTGTCCCCTGCCTTCTTTGGGTAGCTATTCTTGGCGCCTAGAGGCGTTATTGCGGTGCCACCAGGGGTCTCCAGGCGGAGGCCCGATGCACCTTCCCGTTTGAGGAATATAGCCCCTCCAGAACCCGGGCGCCATTCCCCACCGCGATACGAGCACCGGGCCGGAGGCCACAATTCCCTAATGATCCGCATTAAACGCAGTGACCTGCGAAAACCGTACCGCATATAGACCTCTTTTCGGTAGGTGGCTTGCGGATCGGCATTTTGTCTCAGGGGTTCCAGGCACAGGATCGCAACCCCGCATCGGGGCCCCGACTGCATCGTGAGTATTGGCGCCCTGCAATACCTGCCTTACAGTTGCCTGCGAATAACGCCGGGCACGCAGGGGATCCACGGAAGAAAATGGACCTGACTCACAAACCTCCCCCAAACTTCCTCAGATGCTGTAATAATCGCTCGTCGTTACACAACACCGACAACACTCACACATTAGAGGTTTACGCAATTCTGTTCACAAGCAGGTGTTTTATTCATTTACGAAGTGGGATATTTTTAAATCGGTCGTGGCGTTTAGAAATAAAGGTTAAAGATATCAGTGTCCTTTGGGTTTATGGCCAGGTCCATTCACTTCCGTAAACCCCTGGCACGATGCCTCTGCATTTGCCTCCCGGCTAACCGGCCGAGATCTCGTGCATAACGGGTTACATTACGGAGAAGCACGCAGCCAACGATGGTACCTTGCCAACTCTCAGTTCCACGACTCCGGTACTGGGGGCTGATTTGTTCGGATCAACAAAGTCAGGTCAAGCCAATCAAGCAACGAATGTCAACGGGTAGTCTAGCCCCTTGGTTTGAAGCAGTTGGAAGATGACAAAGCGCCCCGCACTGGGGAAACCTGGTTTTATTACTTCCCGTACTATCAGCGAGTAAAAGGAGCTCCTCACTGCATCTGCAATAGAAAGCATCAACACGACATTGCCCGCGGAAAAAGGTTATCCTACCCGTACCACTCTTATCGGCTACTGGCCCGATGTAACATACCAAGCTTCCATGCAAGACGGAAAGCGCTGACCGGCAGTGCCAAGAACGTGGCCCTGAAGTGAATTGGCCAGTAGGAAGATTCCATTACCTCTGCTTATGTCTTGAGCACACTCAAGTGCTGAAGAGCCGGTCCAGGCCATACTCTAAGCATATTTCCGTATTCTGTCTAGCTGATGGCTATGTTCCCCGTTATCTCCAAATCAGGTATTCGGCTGTGCGCTTACCCACAACCCCTCATCCCAGCGTTCGCACAGATATATCTCGGTCACAGAGGTTCTGACTCCCGTATAGCCAAGTCCCACCAACGGACTTAACAGGGTATAACGATGTGCAGCAAGGGCTCGGCGGGCAAGTCGCCCAGGGCTTCTAATCGTTTTGATAAGGAATTTAGTCGGTTACCATTCGTCCTTAAATATAGATATCGCCATTGGAAAGTTAGCCAGAGTTCTCTACTTGTTACCCTCTCCAGAGACAATGGTCAAGAAAATTCCCAGCCAGCTCTGAAAACAGGAAGCACTGGATGCCGATGGTTTAAGTGCCATAACACCGCCGTCACTAGCTATGCACTCATATTTCTACATTGGAAAGGTGGACCTATCCGAGATTACTATTTCGACATTATCCCATACAAGTCGTCATAATAGGATGGACCTAGTGCTGTATTGAACTCTAATGAGCCTATAGCCGTATTGATCCCTGTACCCTATTACTATGCCACACGACTCCTGATGGACGTGTCTCCTGTATTGCCCGACGTCTACAAAATGCGGTAGTCTGCAATGCTGATTACCATTGTTACCGACCTGAATTCAGCATCAACCCCGAACTTAGTATCCTTATACTTTAGCGATACCTTGAGCTTCAAAGAAATTGTCATTAGTCGGTCCTTGGGCTGAAGAACGACGGTCAATAGAGACCTTTTTATCCCACCCACACATACATTTTGCATTACCTTATCTCCAGTCCATTCTCCATGAGATCGCGGTTCAGAGGCCTTCTGGCAGTGCTGCGCAAGCGTACCATGGAAACCTTGTTTGAGCTAGAGGTTATTGCCACATATATATAGAACGGGCTTGGGCAGACTGTCAATGTTCGCTTAGGAGTTCAGTTAACCTGGGGTAATGCATACTTTAAATGACATCGTGGGACATCTTCTTGACCCCTGTGCTGACTAGGGCTCAATTTGAAATTGCATACCCTGGTAATATGCTGTTGCTTGAGTCGTTTAGTCATTACTTTGATATAAATGGATTTTTCAGGGGTAGAACAAAGTGTACTTAAGTTGGGCAAGGAGCCTCAAGGGCCCTGAGTTAGGCATGTCACCAACCCCGTGAATTTTTACCTCAGCTAGCTCAGGCCTTGCTCGCTTGTAGCTCATGTACTACTTTTTTTTTAGCCAATCAGAGTGCGTATTCCCGTAACAAGCGAGCAAGGCCTGAGTTGGAGTTGCGCAAAAACGGTCTTGATTGGCATTTCCCTAACAAAATCATCAATTTTCCTTCCATTTCTTTAAAAAGTTCGAAGATTTATATGGGAAAAAATTATTACGCAGCCAATTTAAGCCCGATAAGTATAAAACTTTATATACGCGTCGAATATAAGC